>CM038716.1:6366893-6466893 GCA_021613375.1 Megaleporinus macrocephalus
AAATATGTTCTGCACTCTTTTGTACCTGAGCATACAGATGTACAGGCCTCTGTCCTGCCGTGTGGCCAGTTGTATCCAGAGCGAGTCGCGGTGTTTGAGAAAGTTGTGTGTGCGCAGGTGAATGGGCTGCTCCAGCTCGTGGGTCTCTGTGTGTCTGTACCACAGCAGTGTTTGTCCGGAGCTTTGGTTATAGTTATAGAGGGAGGGGACGGAGAAGAGCGGGCAGGAGATCCGTCCAGATTCACCCTCGTATACACCCACCGAAACACCCTGCTGCACACCCCAGTCATGACACTGCACACCTGTAACACATAGAGAGGAACACAGCAGTAGGACTTCATCTGTACGCCCAGAGTACGGGCTGTACTAGTAGTGTCCACTAGTATATATATATATATATATATATATATATATATATATATATATATATATATATATATATATATATATATATATATATATATATATATCCCTAAGCTGATGTAGGTATTGTATATAAACTGAGTTCTATAGTTTCTCATTAGATTGAATGTATAACTCTAAATGTAGGTATTGTATATAAACTGAGATCTACAGTTTCTCATTAGGTTGAATGTATGACTAAATGTAGGTATTGTATATAAAGTGAGATCTACAGTTTCTCATTAGGTTGAATGTATAACTCTAAATGTAGGTATTGTATATAAACTGAGTTCTATAGTTTCTCATTAGGTTGAATGTATAACTCTAAATGTAGGTATTGTATATAAACTGAGTTTACAGTTTCTCATTAGGTTGAATGTATAACTCTTAATGTAGGTATGGTGAGATATAAGTTATCAATAAGTGTAAGTTCACAAGTACAGTAAATAATGTAAATAATCAAACAAAGTAACATGAATATCTTATTGTGAAAGAAGTAGATCAGATCTTGAGCTCCAGTTTGAAGAACAAAGTGTAGTTCCAGATTTCTCCTGGACGCCCCAGACATTGTATGAATGTATTCATTTCCTTCAGCAGTAATCTTGATTTAGCTTAATGAAGTACTGAGCAGTCAGTATTAGATGAGAACTGTAAATAATACTGGGTTGTTTATAGAAGGAGAAGCTTGGATGTATGTAAAAGCACTACTTATTGTATTACTACTGTTTAATATTTAAATAATAAAGTATTTTACTGAGTAAATAAAAACTTCCTGTCTGGAAAACAGCTTTTTACGTATAATAATGGCCCCTAGTGCCTAAAACTTTTGCACAGTTCTGTATATACTGTATATCTAACTATTGGCAATTTTGGAGCACTTCTGTTGATACCCAAAATCAACCAGATAAAAAATGAGAACTTCCACAGTGAGTGGAGAGATGATCACAGATGGGACCCACACGCTTGATGAGGGTGTGTAATGACCGCTGGGAGCGAAGTAGACGGAGCAATAACTAACCAAAGATCAATAACACACCTGTCTGCCTCGTCCACGACCTGGACATTTATATCCACCCCCCCCCTCCCCCCCACACACACACACATACACACACACACACACACACACACACAAATCAATATTCAGTAATTGAGCTATAAAATTTATGATATAAATGTGTTGTAAAAGTTAAAACTTTATAAAGTCGGAATCAATTACAGCTTAAAACGGCCACATCAGCATGAACTCATCAATAACACTTTATAGCTCAAACACACTCTCTCCGTCTCTCTCTCTCTCTCTTACACACACACTCACAAACGCACACACACAGGAAAATTAAAGATAAGGTTTGAATGAATCAGTGGTGCTAATGCTAATGCAGCCTGCATGCTCATGTCTCATTGCATTTAAATTGTTTTTAATTCTGCATAAGGACTGTCACAGTTTACAGTGTCAGCATTAACACACACACACACACACACACACACACACACACACACAGAAAAACTGGAGATTAGCTGCTCTTGGTTAAGCTAACAGCATTAAAATGCTACATGCAGATGCTACGCTATATTTAGACCGCTGACCACTGAGGGCATGTGGTCATTTTGTAGTCAGTGTCACTTTTTATCCTGTGGTAACCGAAAACGGTCCAAATCTGATACATTCTGAACATTTTTTATCAAGAAAATAACAAGATTTTCCTAATTATGAGCTCATTAAAGAGTCGAAATCTCCAAAATTGCAACTTTACAGGAGAGACCAAAAACTGCCTTCACTTTTAATGCAAGTCAATGGAACCAGAATAATTCCCAGGCTGTTTTAGAGCATTTCTATTGGTCCATTTATGATGAAATTTCCAACCAATGTAAAGGGGAGCTGTCGTGTTCAAATGGAGTGGAAAAATAAAAATCTCCAAAAAGACATGTTTTTCATTGGACAGCGACGGTGTGAATATTGCTACCAGCGGATCATTCTCAGCACTGCAGTGACACTGACATGGTGGTGGTGAATTAGTGTGTGTTGTGCTGGTGTTAGTGGATCAGACACAGCAGTGCTGCTGCTGGAGTGTTTAAACACCTCAGTGTCACTGCTGGACTAAGAATCGTCCACCAACCAGCAACATCCATCTAACAGGGTCCTGTGGGCGGCGTCCTGTGAAGGACAAACTGTGAAGTAGCAGATGAGCTGTCATCAAACATGAGTATCCAATAGAGTGGATATTGCTGTGTCTGATCCACTCGTACAACACACACTAACACACCACCACCATGTCAGTGTCACTGCAGTGCTGAGAATGATCCACCTCCCTAATAGTAGCTGCTCTGTGGTGGTCCTGTGGGGGTCCTGATCATTGAAGAACAGAGTATTAAAGTATACAGAGAATCAGATGAACTACAGTCTGTAAGTGTAGCTCCTGTATGGTCAGTGGAGCTGATAACATGGGCAGTGTGAGTAGATACAAGGAGGTCGTGTTCAGGCTAATTCAGGACAGACTCAATTTAATAATCCCTACTGACTCCTGATCAGCTGATTTAGGATATCAAACCATTGGAGTTATTCTTTTAATGCTGGAAGCATTTCCTCATAATGACATTTTATACTTGTTTGAATTTTCCTATTCCACCTTAAAAGTCACTGAGGGTCCATTCTGGTGCCTGGAGCTAATAATACCTGCAGCGCTACTTAAGGTGGAATTTAAAGCTGGCAAATTAGGTGAGTTGAAAGCCCTGAGTGCTGCGTCATGGAACCAGTAGCTCAATATTGTTTTGTCCTAAAGTTTGTTATAAGTTAGCGTTTGTAAGTGCTGCATCATTTAAGGTGGAACAGGAGGATCTGGACAAGAAGCCGACTTGAGCCTCATAACGCTGGCAGTATTTTTGATACAGGCTATAAAAATAACCTAGCGAGAGGTTTTATGAACAGAGCTATCTATAAATTTTCACTGTGATAAGATATTTCCATCATGTAGCTCTCGCCAGAGTACTGCCTAGTCCAACATACTCTCAACCGAGTCTACAGTTTCTCATTAGGTTGAATGTATAACTCTAAATGTAGGTATTGTATATAAACTGAGTACAGTTTCTCATTAGGTTGAATATATGACTCTAAATGTAGGTATTGTGATATAAACTGAGTCTACAGTTACTCATTAGCTTGAATGTATAACTCTAAATGTAGGTATTGTATATAAACTGAGTCTACAGTTACTCATCAGGTTGAATGTATAGCTCTAAATGTAGGTATAGTATATAAACTGAGTACAGTTTCTCATTAGGTTGAATATATGACTCTAAATGTAGGTATTGTATATAAACTGAGTCTACAGTTACTCATTAGCTTGAATGTATAACTCTAAATGTAGGTATTGTATATAAACTGAGTCTACAGTTACTCATTAGGTTGAATGTATAACTCTAAATGTAGGTATTGTATATAAACTGAGTACAGTTACTCATTAGGTTGAATGTATAACTCTAAATGTAGGTATTGTATATAAACTGAGTCTACAGTTACTCATTAGGTTGAATGTATAACTCTAAATGTAGGTATTGTATATAAACTGAGTACAGTTACTCATTAGGTTGAATGTATAACTCTAAATGTAGGTATTGTATATAAACTGAGTCTACAGTTACTCATTAGGTTGAATATATGATTCTTAATGTAGGTATAGTATATAAACTGAGTACAGTTTCTCATTAGGTTGAATGTATAACTCTAAATGTAGGTATTGTATATAAACTGAGTACAGTTTCTCATTAGGTTGAATGTATAACTCTAAATGTAGGTATTGTATATAAACTGAGTCTACAGTTTCTCATTAGGTGGAATGTATAACTCTAAATGTAGGTATTGTATATAAACTGAGTCTACAGTTTCTCATTAGGTTGAATGTAGAACTCTAAATGTAGGTATTGTATATAAACTGAGTCTACAGTTACTCATTAGGTTGAATGTATAACTCTAAATGTAGGTATTGTATATAAACTGAGTACAGTTTCTCATTATGTTGAATGTATAACTCTAAATGTAGGTATTGTATATAAACTGAGTCTACAGTTTCTCATTAGGTTGAATGTAGAACTCTAAATGTAGGTATTGTATATAAACTGAGTCTACAGTTTCTCATTAGGTTGAATGTATAACTCTAAATGTAGGTATTGTATATAAACTGAGTCTACAGTTTCTCATTAGGTGGAATGTATAACTCTAAATGTAGGTATTGTATATAAACTGAGTCTACAGTTTCTCATTAGGTTGAATGTA
The DNA here is from genome assembly GCA_021613375.1 of Megaleporinus macrocephalus. Lineage (NCBI taxonomy): Eukaryota > Metazoa > Chordata > Actinopteri > Characiformes > Anostomidae > Megaleporinus > Megaleporinus macrocephalus. The sequence goes on from CM038716.1 coordinate 6,371,566, forward strand.
GAACTCTAAATGTAGGTATTGTATATAAACTGAGTCTACAGTTACTCATTAGGTGGAATGTATAACTCTAAATGTAGGTATTGTATATAAACTGAGTCTACAGTTTCTCATTAGGTTGAATGTATAACTCTAAATGTAGGTATTGTATATAAACTGAGTCTACAGTTTCTCATTAGGTTGAATGTAGAACTCTGAATGTAGGTATCATGATGTTATCCCAGTTGTGTTCTACAGTTTCTCATTAGGACTGGTTATGGGTGGAGCTTTGGAAAGAGGAATTCTTGTATTAATATTGTCTGGATATATAACCCACAGTCAGCATTAATGCATGCGCACAGTTGCACACACACACACACACCATCTGACTGTATCACTCTGTGAACGTTAACTGGAGAGTTCAGGCTGGTGTGTGTGGGGTGGTCCACGGAGGTGTGTGTGTGTGTTTCTCTGGGACTGGGGTGTGTGTGTGTAATTGCTCTGTCACATTCCTGCTGGTTGATGATCAGTCTTCCTATTAAATCTGACAGACACACACACCCGGACGGTCAGCCTCCACTGAACATTACAAATCACCTGGATGTACAACAATCCATTCTGTGTGCTGCAGAGGGAACTGAGTTTAATTAGCCTTGTTTCTGGAGGAAAAACAAGAAAAACCCTGCTGCACACACTGTAATGTCCTGGGGGCTCTCTTTATTTTATATATTATAACCTTTAAATGTATTATATATATATATATATATATATATATATATATATATATATATATATATATATATATATATATATATATATATATATATAATATGACCATACAGGAGCTACACTTACAGACTGTAGTTCATCTGATTCTCTGTATACTTTATTACTCTGTTCTTCAATAATCAGGACCCCCACAGGACCACCACAGAGCATCATGGAGGTGGGTCATTCTCAGCTCTGCAGTGACACTGGTGTGTTAGTGTGTGTTGTGCTGGTGTGAGTGGATCAGACACAGCACCTCAGTGTCACTGCTGGACTGAGAATTGTCCACCAACCAGCAACGTCCTGTTAGCAGCGTCCTGTGTCCACTGATGAAGGACTAGAGAACACAAACTGTGCAGCAACAGATCAGATATCGTCTGTAACTTTATACCTACACGGTGGACCAGTAAGGTAGGCGTGTCTAATCACCCTTAGTAAAGAAAAACCTTGGGGTGTGTTTGCGGTCCGTGTTCAGTTAGTGTGTAAATAACACCTCCAGTTATAGTCGCATCGTACCAAAAAGCTGAAGTAAATCAAATCCTGATGAATTCCTACAGACTCATAAACAAACTGTTGTGAGGTCAGAAATTTACGCCCCAAGTACGCACACACTCGCACACACACACACATGCACACATCCATTTCCCTCCTGCTGTGGGGGAACGTGTGTGTGTGTGTGTGGCAGTTTAATGGTAGGTAGATGAGATTTCAGAAAGATTTAATGCTAAGCTTCCACTACCACCGCACTGCTGCCCATTTCTACCCACAATCCTCCAGCTCTGCACTGACCGCATAAAGCTGCTGCTATCTAACGCATCCCCCAGTGTTTCAGCTCTGGAGGGACCCGAACACTCCTCTCATCTCATGCATTTCCAAACACACTAGGCTAATGAAGGAATGTATATGCGACCGCTCTGAGCCCGGCTTATGCATCACCTGACCGATGAGATTGGACAGTGGATCTTTTTTCACCGTGCTGGAGCCACTTAACAGCCATGAATCATTCTTGGTTGTGGACTAAGGTTTAATCGTCATAAGGAAGTTGGACTGTTAACGATGAACGCAGTTTCGAACTCACTGACACCTTCACATCAAGTCCAGTGCACGGTTGTTATTAGAGAACTGCTAATAATCGATTGTCTCAAAATGTAGAATCAGATTTTAATTCATGAAAACATTGACATTTGCTGATGATTTTGTCCTCTCATTTCTAAATTAGTCCACTATTCTAGTCCCTGGTTCACACTCTGCCTTCTCTTGTCGGTCTTCGTCTTTGTTCACTCTTGTGTCTTTGTACCACGTACTTTTGTTTGTTTTGGTTGTTTGCTCCTCCTTGTCTCCGCCCTGCTGTCACGCCCATCACCTGCTCTTAATTTGTGTCTCCTTCCTGTCCCAGATGTCCTCAGTGCTACTCAAACCCCTTTGTTTGCTCCCTGTCTTGGTCTCACATGGTTTATAACGTGTAGCCTGATAGTCTAGTCTTGTGTTCTTGAGTGTATGTTTCGTTACTTTTGATCACCATGGATATATAATGATTAAACAAGTGGATTCAGAGGTGCTCCAGCATGTATGGAGTGGAAACCTTCAGCCAAGCCAGTCCTTTGTGAATAAGCTTGGACATTGTGGTTTTAGAATACAGGGCATGCCATTTACACATGCTTGATTGATCATTTGTTTCAGGGAATAACAATATCTTCTGACATGAGTTGGAATGAGAGTGGATCCCATTTATAGATGCTTGATTTGTTGTCTGTCTGTTGGAATAAGTGTAGATCCAATTTATAGGTGCTCAATGTGTCTTCTGTCTGTTGGAATAAGACTAGATCCCATTATTAGATGCTTGGTTTGTCCTTAGTCTATTGGTATAACGGTAGATCCCATTAATGGATGCTTGATTTGTTGTCTGTCCGTTGGAATAACTGTAGATCCAATTTATAGGTGCTCAGTTTATCTTCTCTCTGTTGGAGTAGCAGTAGATCCCATTTATAGATGCTTGATTTGTCATTGGTCTGTTGAAATATCAGTAGATCCCATTTACAGATACTTAAGTTATCCTCTGTCTGTTGAAATAGCAGTAGATCCTTGTAACGGTGGACCCCCCCCCCAAAAGGAAATTCATCGGGACCATCACAATCCCATTGAAAGATGCTTGATTTGTTCTCTGTTGGAATAACTGTGGATCCTATTTCCAGATCCTTAATTTGTCCTGTGCCAGTTGGAATAGCAGTTAATCCCCTTTTACAGATACTTGATTTGTCCTCGTCTGTTGGAATAATAGGAGATACCACTTATAGATGCTTGATTTATCCTCTGTCTGTTGAAATAGCTGTAGATCCCATTTACAGATATTTGATTTATCCTCTGTCTGTTGGAAGCCCAGATAGCTTTCAGATGTGGGCCACTTCTAGTAGATATGGCACATGGTCAGCACTGACAAACTGCATGTGAGCCAAAAGTGGCCCACATTTTAAAAAAAGGCTCTTTGCCCCATATGCGCTGAAACAGTTCTGGTCCACTTCTGACAGACATACGGCAGTGTTTACTTCTACTGGCACTGGAAACCCGTATGTACGCTGAAAATGGCCCACATGTTAAAAATGCCCATATGGCCCACACGGCATTCCATTATAGATGCTGAATTTGTCATTGATCTGTTGGAATAACAGTATATCCCATTATAGATGCTGGATTTGTCATTGATCTGTTGGAATAACAGTATATCCCATTATAGATGCTGGATTTGTCATTGACCTGTTGGGAAAACTGTAGTTCCCACTATAGATGCTTGATTTGTCATTGATCTGTTAAAATAACAGTAGATCCCATTATTGACGCTGGATTTGTCATTGATCTGTTGGAATAACAGTAGATTCCATTATAGATGCTGGATTTGTCATTGATCTGTTAAAATAACAGTAGATCCCATTATTGACGCTGGATTTGTCATTGATCTGTTGAAACAACAGTGGGTCCCATTATAGATGCTGAATTTGTCATTGATCTGTTGGAATAACAGTTGATCCCATTATAGATGCTTGATTGGTCATTGATCTGTTGGAATATCCGCAGATTTCATTATCAATGCTTGATTTGTTCTCTGTCTGTTGGAATATCAGCAGACTTACTTTGGAAATGGCTTACCAGAGTACCAGAGTGGTGCATTGGCCTAAGCCTGCGTCCCATCATCAGGCGGTGATGAGTTCAAATCTTCCCAACACCACAGCCATCTGCAGCTGGTAGTCAAAGAGGGGGTCTTTGAGGATGGTGGCACCATGCATCAGTGCAAGCCTCCAACCTTCACCTTCATGCTGGATTTGTCATTGACCTGTTGGGAAAACTGTAGTTCCCACTATAGATGCTTGATTTGTCATTGATCTGTTAAAATAACAGTAGATCCCATTATTGACGCTGGATTTGTCATTGATCTGTTGGAATGACAGCAGATCCCATTTATAGATGCCTAATTGGTCTTCTAACTGTTGGAGTAACGACAGATTCCATTATTGAGGCTGGATTTGTCATTGATCTGTTGGAATGACAGTAGATCCTATTATAGATGCTGGATTTGTCATTGATCTGTTGGAATAACAGTAGATTCCATTATAGATGCTGAATTTGTCATTGATCTGTTGGAATAACAGTATATCCCATTATAGATGCTGGATTTGTCATTGATCTGTTGGAATAACAGTAGATTCCATTATTGAGGCTGGATTTGTCATTGATCTGCTGGAATAACAGTAGATCCCATTATAGATGCTGGATTTGTCATTTATCTGTTGGAATAACAGTAGATCCTATTATAGATGCTGGATTTGTCATTGATCTGTTGGAATACAGTAGATCCTATAATAGATGCTGGATTTGTCATTGATCTGTTAGAATAACAGTAGATCCCATTATAGATGCTGGATTTGTCATTGATCTGTTGGAATAACAGTAGATTCCATTATAGATGCTGGATTTGTCATTGATCTGTTGGAATAACAGTAGATTCTATTATAGATGCTGAATTTGTCATTGATCTGTTGGAATAACAGTAGATTCCATTATAGATGCTGGATTTGTCATTGATCTGTTGGAATAACAGTAGATTCCATTATAGATGCTGGATTTGTCATTGATCTGTTAAAATAACAGTAGATCACATTATTGACGCTGGATTTGTCATTGATCTGTTGAAACAACAGTGGATCCCATTATAGATGCTGAATTTGTCATTGATCTGTTGGAATAACAGTTGATCCCATTATAGATGCTTGATTGGTCATTGATCTGTTGGAATATCCGCAGATTTCATTATCAATGCTTGATTTGTTCTCTGTCTGTTGGAATATCAGCAGACTTACTTTGGAAATGGCTTACCAGAGTACCAGAGTGGTGCACTGGCCTAAGCCTGCGTCCCATCATCAGGCGGTGATGAGTTCAAATCTTCCCAACACCACAGCCATCTGCAGCTGGTAGTCAAAGAGGGGGTCTTTGAGGATGGTGGCACCATGCATCAGTGCAAGCCTCCAACCTTCACCTGTGCCATCATCGCATGCGGTTAGTGGACCACAAGTCCTCTTTCTGGCAGCGGACCGCATCCAGAGATGCTCTGATTTATCCTCCACCTCTTTTAATCAGTGTAAATCCTCCTTATAGGCACGCGGACAATGTAGGAACGCACAGCAGGACCATATGTTGGCCGTCGGTTTCATTCACTGAGTATGTTCACGGCTTAAGGGTTAAACCTGACGGCTGCGTTTCTATATGGAGTGAAATATGAGGGCAGAGGGCACATATACGAGGCCACGCCGGCTTAGCACACTCAGCTAATGAGCGGAGGGGTAATGTAATGTAAAAACGCTGATTGGATCAATAAGTGAAAATATGAGTGAGTGATGGGGAGGATGATGGATGGAGGTGAGGCCTTTACCTCGTATCAATCACATATATGCACCAGTCATGCGCAGGCTCTTCTAAGCCCCTTACCTGACTGCAGAGTGGTCGGAGCCTCGGCTGTGGTGGTCCAGGCTGCTTTCACCGTGGCGATGAAGAGGAGAGCATAGAGCAACATTCTACAGGAGGAGAGAGAGAGAAAGAGTGAGCACATAGAGAAAGAGAGGCCATACCATTCACTATTCTATAAGCATATACACAAGATATACATCTGTACATATATAACATGGTTTTCAGTCTAAAGACAGAGACAGAGAGAGAGAGAGAGAGAGAGAGAGAGATGGTTTGATGAGTGAGAGAGTGTGTGAGACAGAAAATAGAGAGAGTAGAGAGAAAGAGGAGACAGAGAAAGAGTAAGGGAGAGAGAAAGCATAAGAGAGGAGATACAATTAGAGAGAGTAGGAATATAAACAGAAAGTGAGAGAGAGAAAGAGAGTAAGAGAGGAGTAAGAGAGGTAGAGAAAGGGGAGGAAGAGATATGGAAAGAGTGAGAGGGGAAGAAGAGACCGAGATGGACAGTGAGAGAGAGAGTGAGGGAGAGAGAGAGGACATTTAAATGAGAGAAGAGAACGAGGGGAGAGAGACAGTGAAAAAGACAGGGAGAGAGAGAGATGGATGGTTTGGTAGAAGAAAGAGACCAAGGACAGAGACAGTGAGAGATTGAAAGAGTGAGGGGAGGGAGACAGAATGAGAGAGAGGGGGAGAGGAAGAGAGATAGAGAGGGATAAATATGGATGGTTTGATGGGAGAAGGAGACGAGGGAGAGAGAGAGTGAGGGGGAAGGAGAGAGAGAGTTAGACAGAGGGGGTAGAGGAGGAGAGAGAGAGAGATTTAAAAGGGGGAGAGAGAATGAGTTAGAGATAGAGGAGAGAAAGAGAGAGAGAAGGATAAATATGGATGGTTTGACAGGAGAAGGACACGAGGGAGAGAGACAGTGAGGGGGAAGGGAGTGAGAGAGTTCGAGAGAGGGGTAGAGGAAGAGAGAGAGAGATTTAAAAGGGAGGAGAGAAAATGAGTTAGAGAGAGAGGAGAGAAAGAGAGAGAGAGAGAAAGATATGGATGGTTTGATGAGAGAAGGAGAGAGACAGTGAGAGAGTGAGAGAGTTAAAAGGGGTAGAGAGAGTTAAATGGGGGAGAGAGAGTTAAATGGGGGAGAGAGAGATTTAAAGGGGGGAGAGAGAAAGAGTTAGAGAGAGAGAGATTTAAAGGGGGGAGAAAGAAAGAGTTAGAGAGAGAGAGAGAGAGAGAGAGAGAGAGAAAGATATGGATGGTTTGATGAGAGAAGGAGACGAGGGAGAGAGACAGTGAGGGGGAGAGAGTTAGAGAGAGGGAGTAGAGGAAGAGAGAGATTTAAAAGGGGGGATAAAGAATAAGTTAGAGAGAGAGGAGAGAAAGAGAGAGAGAGAGAAAGATATGGATGGTTTGATGAGAGAAGGAGACGAGGGAGAGAGACAGTGAGGGGGAGAGAGTTAGAGAGAGGGAGTAGAGGGAGAGAGAGATTTAAAAGGGGGGATAAAGAATGAGTTAGAGAGAGAGGAGAGAAAGAGAGAGAAAGAGAAAGATATGGATGGTTTGATGAGAGAAGGAGACGAGGGAGAGAGACAGTGAGGGGGGAGAGAGAGTTAGAGAGAGGGGGTAGAAGAAGAAGAGAGAGAGAGAGACTTAAAAGGAGGAGAGAGAATGAGTAAGAGAGAGATAGAGAGAGAGAGAAAGATATGGATGGTTTGATGAGAGAAGAAGACGAGGGAGAGAGACAGTGAGGGGGGAGAGAGAGTTAGAGAGAGGGGGTAGAAGAAGAAGAGAGAGAGAGATTTAAAAGGAGGAGAGAGAATGAGTTAGAGAGAGAGGAGAGAAAGAGAGAGAGAGAAAGATATGGACGGTTTGATGAGAGAAGGAGACGAGGGAGAGAGACAGTGAGAGAGTGAGAGAGTTAAAAGGGGGAGAGAGAGTTAAATGGGGGAGAGAGAGTTAAATGGGGGAGAGAGAGAGAGAGAGAGAGAAAGAGATGGATGGTTTGATGAGAGAAGGAGACGAGAGAAGAGATTGTAATGGAGGATCTAACAGGAGGGCAAGAGTGATGGGTCCCCTGTGTCGCCCCGGTAACATACATCACTATCCTTAACTGCCAACACACTCACACACACACACACACACTCACACACACAGGCGGTGCTGTACTGATTGACTGTGTAGGACTGAAGCTGAACTCAGCAGAGAAGATCTGGATTTTAACTTTTATAAATAAATTAATGAAACATTTCTTTTATACTGTCACTGTCAGCCTAAAACCTCTATCCCATGTTATAGCATAACTGAAGGAAATAAAATGATTCTGTAATTACATCAGACTGTACGTCTCCTAGGCCGCTCTGTATTAAAGCCTCTACACGCTGAAGATATCCTGAAGATGAACATAATAATTCAGACAACATTATCTTATGGTTGTCTCTGGTGTTGGCATGGCAAGAACCAAGCTGTTGGACTGGCTGTGTACCAATGGCAGAAATATCAATAACAGAATATCTAAGAACATCTAGAGCAGTGGAGACGCATTCTCTGGAGTACACCTATCACTCTTTTCTGTCTGCCAATCTGATGGACGAGTCTGGGTTTGGCGGTTGCCAGGAGAACGGTACTTGTCTGACTGCATTGTGCCGAGTGTAAAGTTTGGTGGAGGAGGGATAATGGGGTGGGGTTGTTCTTCAGGAGTTGGGCTCGGCCACTTAGTTCCAGTGAAAGGAACTCTTAATGCTTCAGCAGACCAAGAGATTCTGGACAATTTCATGCTCCCAACTTTGGGGGGACAGTTTGGGGACGACTCCTTCCTGTTCCAACATGAGTGCCCACCAGTGCACAAAGCAGCTCCATATAGACATGGAGGAGCGAGTTTGGTGTGGAAGAACTTGACTGGCCTGCACAGAGTCCTGACCTCAACCTGGTAGAACACCTTTGGGATGAATTAGAGCGGAGACTGTGAGTCAGACCTTCTCGTCCAACATCAGTGTCTGATCTCACCAATGAGCTTCTGGAAGAACGGTCCAACATTCCCATAAACACTCTCCTAAACCGTGTGGAGAGACTTCCCAGAGGAGTTGAAGCTGTTATGGCTGCAAAGGTTGGGCTGATATCATAATATAATATTAAACCCTATGGATTAAGAATGGGACGTTTATATATATATATATATATATATATATATATATATATATATATATATATATATATATATATATATATATATATATATATATATATATATATATATGTTTTCCTACACACTGGGTGGTGCTACACCTATTGGCTGTTCTTGCTAACATCCCTGAAGAAGCTTCTCAGTGGCTTGTTTCCAGTAAAAGATAACAGAGTCATAACTACTACATTAAAAATTCGGACCTAATGATTGATCATGTAAACGCTCTGTCAACACAGTGACTTTGACACTACCACGGAAACGCAATTCATACATGACGCCCATGACGTGCACTCTCTCTGCTTCCTGAGGAAAATGTGATTACTCTGTAAGCAGAGTGAGTCAAAAGCAGCATCAGATAAAAGCTCCACTCTGCTTATGTGAGCGTCACAAACGAGCTTGTTTAATTTGTCTGAGATGCATTAGAGAGGAATTAGACGCTGCACGCATTCATTAGGACCAACCTTCAGACACACTCCATCCATTAAATCTGAACACACACACACACACACACACAGAGTCTCTCTCTCTCACATACACACTCACCTGATCAACACTAATCACATCACACACTCCCACCAATCACGTAATGCCATCAGGTCAATCAGGAGATTCGGCCCGATCAATAGAGTCCTTAACATCAGAGCCAATTACACTCGCACTAGACACACACACACACACACATAGTACACACATGCAGCACACACACAGTACACCACACACAGTACACACAGAACGCACACACAGTTACTTTATATTTGAACGTATAGGTATATAGTATTATAGTAACAGTAATATAACAGCAATTAGCAGGTACTCAAGTTTGAACAGCCCTCTGGTTGTGAACTCGTTAGGGCTTAATTGACTCGTTAGGAGTCATTTGGCAGGTGAAGGAATGCCATTAGGAACTGAAGAACATAGAACAGCGGCAGGGTCAGTGTTATAGAGTCATATAAACAGCATCCATATGAATAATCACCCAATTACAGGTGATTAAAAAGAGAGCACAAGTGCAAGGCATTTTGGGTAGCTCATACTGGAGGATGAAAAGAGAGAGAGAGTGAGAGAGAGAGAGAGAAAGAGAGTACAAACTTGCCCGCTGTGTGACATAACGTATTGACTTGCATATTGACTGCGCTAATTTCAAGCACCGTCACTGCCCGCATACCTCCAATACATTCTTTACACTGGCATGGACGTTACTCAATACATCCACTAGGGGGCGGCCTTTCTATGAAAGAATTTCCGTCGCTTTGGCCACATATCCGCCCCCACGCTAGCTATGAGTCAGGACAATTTCTCTTTCTAAGACTCAGTGGAGTCACATTATTATAACTATTATATATATATATATATATATATATATATATATATATATATATATATATATATATTAATATCCAGAGTAACGTGCAGCACAGACAGAAGCTAGACGGACTGGGAGACTCAATAAGGTCCTGGTAGGTGGTCACAGGTATCTGCAGCCATTCTGACTGCAGTGCATCCCACATCTGCTGGAGGGAGCATGGAAGCGAATCCATAGAGCCACCATTACCATCCAGGTGGTCCCACAGATACTCAATGGAGTTCAAATCTGGGGACTTAGGGGTCCAGGTTAGTATTTGGAAGTCTTGGTCAGCTCTTCCAATCAATGTCTGACAGTTCTAGCCGTGTGAGGTGATGTCTTGCTGGAAGATCCCATCCGCCCCAGAGAAGACAATCAGCATGTATGGGTGTTCGTGATCTTCATTGATGGATTCAGACCCAAATCAGTTAAGAGTGTCTTCCACATGGATGAGTGGGTCCAGAGAATGCCACGAAAACATTCCCTAGACCAGAACGCTGCCACTCACACACTGCCGACGTCCAAAGTGGTCATAATAAAGTGACTCCACTGTTCGGATAACCTCAGATGTTGGTGTTCTCACTGCCTGTTGAGGTTTGAATTGAATCGCATTCATGCTGAATCAGTTCATGCTGTCTAAGATCTTATTGGATCGTCTGAAATGGAGCGACCTCTACTGTTCCAGAAGCAGTTACAGTTACCGAAGATACTGATCCAACTGAAGACGAGGTGAGCTCACCACAGCGGGCAGCTAACACACGCTCCAACATCCAAGCAACCATTTGTTGAGCAGTGGGTCATTCTCAGCACTGCAGTGACATTGATGTGGCTGTGGTGAGCTAGTGTGTGTTGTGCTGGTGTGAGTGGATCAGACACAGCAGTGCTGCTGCTGCTGGAGTGTTTAAACTCCTCAGTGTCACTGCTGGACTGAGAATAGTCCACCAACCAAAACTATCCAGACAGCAGCGTCCTGTGGGCAGGGCGTCCTGTGTCCACTGATGAAGGACTAGAGGACACAAACTGTGCAGCAGCAGATGAGCTACTGTCTCTGACTTTACATCTACAAGGTGGACCAGCAAGTAGTAGGAGTGTCTAGAAGAATCAGTATATATATATATATATATATATATATATATATATATATATATATATATATATATATATATATATATATATATATATATATATATATTGTGTGTGTGTGTGTCTTTGTATCTGTGGGGACATTACATAGATCATTTAATTTCATTCCTTTCATTTCATGTTTCATTAATTTCCTAAAGACTTCTACTCTAGCGCTAGCTCTAAACCTAACCTTAACCTTAACCTAACCTTATCCTAACTTTAACCTTATTCTAACTCTAAGCTTGACCTCACCCTAAACTTAATCTTACTCTAAACTTAACCTTAACCTTACACTATCCGTAACCTTAACTCTAACACTAACCTTAACCTTGTCCTAACTTTAACCTTAATCTAACCCTAACCTGACCAGAAATACCGTAAGCTTACCCTAAACTTAATCTTACCCTCTCCTTAATCTTATACTAACCTGCTCAACTTTAACCTTGTTCTAACCCTAACCTCACCCTAAACTTAATCTTACTCTAAACTTAACCTTAACCTGACCTTAACCTTATGGTAACTTTAACCTCAACTTTAACTTACACTATCTATAACCTTAACCTTGTCCTAACTTTAACCTTATTCTAACCCCAACCTGACCATAAATACCGCAACCTCACCCTAAACTTAATCTTACCCTAAACTAAACCTTACCCTCTCCTTAATCTTATCCTAACCTTAACCTTTGCTCAACCTTTATCCTGACCCTAACCTTATCCTGACTTTAACTTTATTCTAACCCTAACCTCACCCTAAGGTTGACCTCACCCTAAACTTAACCTTAACCTGACCTTAACCTAATGGTAACTTTAACCTTAACCCCAACCTTAACCTTAACTTTACACTATCCATAACCTTAACCCTAACCTTAAGCTTGTCCTAACTTTAACCTTATTCTAACCCTAACCTGACCATAAATACCGTAACCTCATCCTAAACTTAACCTTACCCTAAACTTAACCTTAACCTTTGCTCAACCTTAACCTTACTCCATCCTTAACCTAACCCTAACCTTATCCTAATCTTATACTTATCCTAACTTTAACCTTATTCTAACGCTAATGTTAACCTTAACCTAAGCTTATCTTCACCTTTACCTTAATCTTTTCCTTACTGTGACCTTACACTAACCTTAACCTTATCCTAACCTCAGTCTTAACCTTAACCAGACCCTAATCAGAACTACAACAAGTCTTAATCTAATCTTATCCTCATCCTCAAGCCTTAAAATCAACTACTAGTTTAACCCTGAGCTTAATTTTAACCTAGCCCCCCTTTAGCATTAGCCTCACTTATATCTTCACCTTAATCCAAGGGCGTAGAATTAGCATGGATGAAAGTGATGTGTCTCACTAACCTAGAGGTGCAGAAAGGGTTCAATCACGTTTAAACTGGAAGGAAAACTTTCCAGTCATATGAGACTCACTGTGCAAGACTACGTGGGAGACACATGGGTGTAAAAAGCGAGTGAGGACGGCAGCAAAGAAGAAGAGGGGGGAGTTTTTTTTTTCCAAGAAACGTGTCTAAGTGTAATGAAATGAGTCCTTTATAATAACGTTAATGGCTGTGCTAGGCTTTGGTGCTCAGCATACAGCATGGTTAGGAAATTAACTGCACAACAAACTCACAACTGTCAGTTCTCCTGCCGTCTCTCAGAGCAGCAGGTTGAAACTCTCTCTGTCAGAGACCTGTTTCATTAGCACTATGGCTAAAGTGAAGTTTATACATCTAAAGATGTAAACTCACTACTTATTGGCGTATTGGTTTATCTTTAATACATAGAGAGAGATTTTTGTTGTGTGTTTGTTGCTGTTGTGGAGATTATGCAGCTCCATCTATTTCTATTACTGCTGATGTATGAGACCTGTTTCATTTGCACTATGGCCATAAGCTCAAGTCTAAACTACTTTGTTTGTCAGTCATTAGTTTAGCACTAATTTAACATTATATAATACATGAGGGTGCAGGGCTTGGGGTAGACTCATAGGTCCCCACCAATGTCAAGAGCAAATCTATGCCCTTGCCTTAATCTAACTCTTACCTAACTCCTTAACTACTAGTAGTCTAACTTAACACTAATCCTAATCCTAACCTTATCATTGTCCTTATCCATACCAAACCTTAACCTAACCTACCAGCCATGTGGCATAAGGCTGACCCACACACACACATACATATATATATATATGGGAGAACCCCCCCTTAATAGCAGTTACTGTAAAATAAATCTATATGGGAGACTGTATGTTCACTCACCTCGTGCGTTCTGGTCCCGGTGGTCTGCAGAAGAATGTCCAGGCGCGGTGTGGCTCTTGTGGATGACACACACACACATACACACACACGCACTAACTTACGGTCAAAACGCCTGTGATTTAGCGCTCCTCTCCGCGCGCAGTAGCGAAGCGCGACCTGCGCGCGCCTTCCACAAACTCACCGGAACTGAGCGCGCGGAGAGTGCACAGGATGTATTGCACAACACAGTCAAACTGAAACACTCAGGGCGCGCGGCTAAACACGTATATATGTACGCGCGCGGGGCAGGACAGTCCGAGCCGCGAGGTCCGCAACTGGCGCGCGTGTATGTGTGTGCGTGCGCGTCTGAGCGTGGCTTACCGAGTCTCTCACTTCTCGCGCTGTCCTGCTCGAGCTGAGCGGAAGCTCGCGCTCAGTTCAGCTGGGGCTCCTCCCACACGGGAAACCCCGCGCCTTCCGGAGACATTTCACAACAGCAGAGCAGCGCGAGCTAATATGTACACGATACTGACTACACTGACACCCCCTTACAGCAAAGATCTATAATCACATAATGAACTATAACACATCTATAACTAATACACTACACTGACACCCCCTTGCAGCAAAGATCTATAATCATATAATAAACTATAACACATCTATAACTGATACACTATACTGACACCCCCTTACAGCAAAGATCTATAATCATATAATAAACTATAACACATCTATAACTGATACACTACACTGACACCCCCTTACAGCAAAGATCTATAATCACATAATGAACTATAACACATCTATAACTAATACACTACACTGACACCCCCTTACAGCAAAGATCTATAATCACATAATGAACTATAACACATCTATAACTAATACACTACACTGACACCCCCTTACAGCAAAGATCTATAATCACATAATGAACTATAACACATCTATAACTGATACACTATACTGACACCCCCTTACAGCAAAGATCTATAATCATATAATAAACTATAACACATCTATAACTGATACACTACACTGCCCCTCCCCATACAGCAAAGATCTATAACCATATAATAAACTATTAAACATTTATAACTGATACACTACACTGACCCTTCCATTACAGTAAAGATCTATAATCATATAATAAATCATAACATATCTATAACAGATACACTACACTGACCTTTCCCTTACAGCAAAGATCTATAATCATATAATAAACTAAAACACATCTATAACTGATACACTACACTGTCCCTTCACTTACAGTAAAGATCCATAATCATATAATAAATCATAACATATTTATAACAGATACACTACACTGACATCCCCTCACAGCAAAGATCTCTAATCATATAATAAACTATAACACATCTATAACAGATACACTACACTGACACCCCCTTATATGTTATTATATATGATAGATCTTTGCTGTAAGGGGGGTGTCAGTATAGTGTATCTGTTATAGACATGTTATAGTTTATTATATGATTAGAGATCTTTGCTGTAAAGGTGGAGTGTCAGTATAGTGTATATGTTATAAATATGTTATAGTTTATTATATATTATATTAAATATATTCCTTACAGAAAAAAATTATAATCATATAATAAACTAAAACACATCTATAACTGATACACTACACTGACCCTTCCCTTACAGTAAAGATCCATAATCATATAATAAATTATAACATATTTATAACAGATACACTACACTGACACCCCCCCACAGCAAAGATCTCTAATCATATAATAAACTATAACACATCTATAACAGATACACTACACTGACACCCCCTTATATGTTATTATATATGATAGATCTTTGCTGTAAGGGGGGTGTCAGTGTAGTGTATCTGTTATAAATATGTTATAGTTTATTATATATTATATTAAATATATTCCTTACAGAAAAGATCTATAATCATATAATAAACTATAACACATCTGCAACAGATACACTATACTGACACACCCTTACAGCAAAGATCTATAATCATATAATAAACTATAACATGTCTATAACAGATACACTACACTGACACCCCCCTTACAGCAAAGATCTACAGTATAATCATATAATAAATTATAACATATCTATAACAGATACACTATACTGACACACCCTTACAGCAAAGATCTATAATTACATAATAAATGGAGCTTTACATTTGTGCAAGTCTCCCATGTCATGTCCACTAAGCCCCCCTCATAGCTTCATGGACGCTGGCTTTCGAATTGTGCACTGATAACAAAAGAATTGTCCCTCTCCTTTTTAGCCCAGCGAACACAGCATCCATGATTACCAAGAAGAATTTTAAATTTTGATTGGTCAGACCACAGGACACTTTTCCACTTCACCTCAGAGTATCTTAAATGAGCTCAGGCCCAGAGAACTCGGCGACGCTGGCTCTGTTAATATCTGCTTTCTTGTTTGCATGGTAGAGTTTTAACTTGTGTTAAGCTGTGTTGATGATGTTGGGAAGTGTTTTTGAGTCGACGCAGTGATTTCACTACAGATTCGGTCTGTTTTTAATGCAGTGCTGTCTGAGGGCCTGAAGATCCCAATCATCCAGTACTGGTTGGGCCCTTACATACTGAGATTTCTGCTGATTATCTGAATCTTTTAATGATAGTGTATATACTGTAGACAATGAAAACTACAAGTTGTTTACTATTTTACAGTACTCTTGAATTGTGCATCTGCCGGCACAGTCTTTCACAGTGTGGTGGCCCCTCCCCATCTGTACTTGTGAAAGACTCTAACTTGTTTACTTGCTGTGAAAATGAGAAGGAAGATGAGTTCAAGAGAATATACTTTATTCTTGAAGATACAGCAGTACAGACATGCTCTGCGAAGGTCTAGCCAAGGCAACTGCACCCTATGTAAGTCCAGCTGACTACAGATCCAACTGGCCTTTATGGCACTGTAAGGCCAGGTCATTATCTCCTGGGCTTGGAGCAGATTTCCTTGGGGGTTCCTGCCATAAACAATTTGATTTGATTTTTGATTTAATCACTACAGACCTCCAAACTTCATGTGGTCTTCAGATCAGCTCAAGAGTAGAGCGTAGAGAGCTTCATGGAATGGGTTTCCATGGCCGAGCAGCTGCTTCCAAGCCTTACATCACCAAGTGCAATGCAAAGCGTTGGATGCAGTGAAGTAAAGCTGTCGTAACTGGACAGTGGAGACATGTTCACTGGAGTGGAGAGTCATGCTTCTCCATCTGGTAATCAGATGGACGAGTCTGGGTTTGGTGGTTGTCAGGAGAACGGTGCTTGTCTGACTGCATTGTGCTGAGTGTAAAGTTTGGTGAAGGGGAGATTATGGGGTGGGGTTGTTTTTCAGGAGTTGGGCTCGGACCCTTAGTTCCAGTGAAAGTAACTCTTAATGCTTCAGCAGACCAAGAGATTCTGGGGAATTGTATGCTCCCAACTTTGTGGGGACTGTTTGGGAATGACTCCTTCCTGTTCCATAAAGACATGGAGGAGTGAGTTTGATGTGGAAGAACTCGACTGGCCTGCACAGAGTCCTGACCTCAACCTGATAGAACACCTTTGGGATGAATAAGAGCGGAGACTGTGAGTCAGACCTTCTCGTCAACATCAGTGTCTGACCTCAACAATGTGCTTCTGGAAGAACGGTCAAACATTCCCATAAACACTCTCCTAAACCGTGTGGAGAGACTTCCCAGAAGAGTTGAAGCTGTTATAGCTGCAAAGGGACATCATATTAAACCCTATGGATTAAGAATGGGACGTGACTCAAGTTCATATGCGTGTGAAGGCAGACGAGTCCAGTATATAATATTTAGGCTTTTTGGATTAAACAACAACATCTACCAGGAGTATTAGAGGAAAGATAATTAAGTTATAAGGGTTTGAAGCATGAATTGTGTCCCACTCAGTGGAAACGTGCTATTCTGCATACAGAGAGGAAGCTGAAGGTCTAGTGTGTACTGGCTCAGAGTTGGCGCTCCTCTGGCACCCCCTGCAGGCAGACTGCTGGGATGTGAAAGGTGCTGCGTCAGCAGATTTTCTGCAGCATGAAGACGCTCAGTTAGAGCTGCCAGAATGAAGGACCTGCTGTTAGAAGATCAGGAGCGTCTGCTGTGAGATAGAAATAAAATGCTTATCTGGAAAAAGGTAAACGAGTCAGAGAGGGCACAGACAGCGAGTGTGAAGGGCACAGACATAGACACACACACACACACACACACACACAGACACTCGTCTGAATGGAGCTCCATTCACTGTGGTGGGGCTGTGGGGGGATGGGATCAATAGAAATGTGTAGTGAAGCCTTTTCTTAATGAATGCATTATATATATAGACCAGATAATATTCATACATACTTTACAAAGTAACATAAATATCTTATTGTGAAAGAAGTAGATCATATCTTGAGCTCCAGTTTGAAGAACAAAGTGTAGTTCCAGATTTCTCCTGGACGCCCCAGACATTGTACGAATGTTTTCACTTCAGTAGCAATCTTGATTTAGCTTAATGAAGTACTGAGCAGTCAAAGCAGGTATTAGATGAGAACTGTAAATAATACTGGGTTGTTTATAGAAAGAGAAGCTTAGAAAGGGTTAAATAAACACGCTGACGTATGTAATAGCCCTACTTATTGGACGATATATAAATCTTTTTGGATTCCAACTTAATAAACAATCATATTTCTTAAAATATTTATTAGATAAACAGATATTAGATGATAATAAATCCTTCATCAAAGAAATGGGTAAAAAAACACATAAAAAACATAAGATAAAAAAGTATAGAATCTAATGTATATTTATAAATTCTTTATTTTTTAATGTAAATTAATGGAATCAGAAATATTGCACGTGAGTTTGGAGCATTTCTATTGGTTCATTCATCATAAACCTTTCACAGGATATAAAGAGCAGCTGTCTCTTGGTCTGCTGAAGCATTAAGAGTTCCTTTTACTGGAAAAACATCCCCACACTATAATAATAATAATAATAATAATAATTATTATAATAATAATCCCCCCTCCACCAAACTTTACACTTGGCACAATGCAGTCAGACAAGTACCGTTCTCCTGGCAACCAAGCTCCAAACCCACACTCGTCTATCAGATTGCCAGATGGAGAAGCGTGATGTGTCACTCCAGAGAACACGTCTCCACTACTCTAGAGTCCAGTGGCGGCGTGCTTTACACCACTGCATCTGATGCTTTGCATTGCTCTTGGTGATGTAAGGCTTGGATGCAGCTGCTCGGCCATGGTAACCCATTCCATGAAGCTCTCTACGCTCTGTTCTTGAGCTGATCTGAAGACAACATGAAGTTTGAAGGTCTGTAGTGATGGACTCTGTAGAAGCTGAGTTGCTGTCGTTCTCAATCACTCTCACTTTGTTATAACACCACTGACAGTCCACTGTGGAATATTTAGTAGTGAGGAAACTTCACCACTGGACTTGTTGCACAGGTGGCGTCCTATCACGGTACCACGCTGGAGTTCACTGAGCTCCTGAGAGCGACTAGGTGCTTGCTTTTATACACCTGTGGCAATAGAAGTGATTAGAACACCTGAATTTAATGATTTAGATGGGTAAGTAAATATATATATATATATTATAATCTTGTATATAATATTGTATATACTAAATGACTAATACTCTACACAGTATAGTCGGCACAGTACACTCTCCACCAGCAGAGGGCGGACACTGCACATTCTACTGCTACACACAATCATATATATACAGGACTGCAGATCTGCAGATATCTGGCACACACAAACACACACACTGGCTGGGAGCCAACTGTAATTCAGCATGAGGAGATCAGATCTGAGTCAGCAATGTGTGAGAAGCAGAGTGAAATAAATGGGGGGATGTTGGGGGGAGGGTTTAGTGTGTGTTTAGTAGCTGATCTTGTTATTGCAGGACTCTCCTTCATCAGTAACGTTTTCGAGAACAGCTCCTCTCACTCTAGTACCAAATCAGGAGGTGTAAATGGGCGAGTAAAACCACGTCTCCTCTGTGTAGGAAATGTGCTCAGCATTAATGCTGCTTTCATAGACGTGCATGTAACCAATAGATACCTATAAGACAGATGCTGGGTTTTTAACTCGAGCTGGTATCTGAATGACCTGGTGTCCATTACTTACATAAACTTAAGAGTTAATTTGTCATATGTACCTATATTTGAGTGTATGTGTGTGTGTGTGTGTGTGTATAATATGTAAAACACACTCACATACTATCTATCTATCTATCTATCTATCTATCTATCTATCTATCTATCTATCTATCTATCTATCTATCTATCTATCTATCTATCTATCTATGTAGTGTGTGCATTCGTGTGATACTAAATATGTGATACTGTACATGTGCTTGTGTGTATGTTTTTGTGTGTGTGTGTTTTTGTGTGTGTTACATTGTAGTATATGTTTGTTTCTTTGTGGGTGTGTGTGTGTGTTAGTGATTGTAAACACATGTAATTGTATATGTGTGTGTTAGTGTTTATGTATGTCTCTCTGTGTGTGTATGCGATAATGTATGTGTGATAGTGTATGAGTGTGTGTGTATAATCTGTAAAACGCACACACACACATATCTAGCCATCTATATATATATATATATATATATATATATATATATATATAGAGAGAGAGAGAGAGAGAGAGAGAGAGAGATAGATAGATAGATAGATAGATAGATAGATAGATAGATAGATAGATGGTTATGTGATAGTATATATGTGGTAGTGCACATGTGATAGTGTTGTGTATGTTTTGTGTGTGTGTGTGTGTGTGTGTTTTCATCTGTGTTAGAGTATACATGGTAGTATATGTATATTTCTTTGTGTGTGTGTGTGTTAGTGATTGTAAACATGCGTTAATGTATATGTGTTTGTTAGTGCTTATGTATGTCTCTGTGTGTGCGTATGTGATAATGTATGTGTGATAGTGTGTGTGAGTGTATAATCTGTAAAACATACAGACACACAAAGTATCTGTGTATTTGTGTGATAGTATACATATATTGTGTGATAGTGTATACACAGTAGTATATGTTTCTTTGTGTCTGTGTGTGTGTGTGTGTGTGTTAGTGACTGTAAACATGTGTTAGTGTATGTGTTTGTAGGATGCTTATGTATGTCTGTGTGTGTGAATGTGATAGTGTGTGTATGTATGTTAGTGTGTGTATTTATGTTATAATGTATGTGTGATAGTGTATGCATTTGTGTGTGTTAGTGACTGTAAACATGTGTTAGTGTATGTGTTTGTAGGTGCTTATGTATGTCTGTCTGTGTGTGAATTTGATAGTTTGTGTATGTATGTTAGTGTGTGTATTCATGTTATAATGTATGTGTGATAGTGTGTGCATTTGTGTGTTAGTGACTGTAAACATGTGTTAGTGCATGTGTTTGTAGGTGCTTATGTATGTGTGTGTGTGTGATTGTGATAGTGTGTGTATGTATGTTAGTGTGTGTATTCATGTTATAATGTATGTGTGATAGTGTGTGCATTTGTGTGTTAGTGACTGTATACATATGTTAGAAAACACTGTGTGTGTGTGTGTGTGTGTGTGTGTGTGTGTGTGTGTGTGTGTGTGTGTGTGTGTCTGTGTATGTGTGTGTGTGTTAGTGACTGTAAACATGTGTTAGGGTATGTGTTTGTAGGTGCTTATGTATGTCTGTGTGTGTTTGAATGTAATAGTGTGTGTATGTATGTTAGTGTGTGTATTCATGTTATAATGTATGTGTGATAGTGTGTGCATTTGTGTGTGTTAGTGAGTGTATACATATGTTAGAAAACACTGTGTGTGTATGTGTTAGTAACTGTAACCATGTGTTAGTGTATGTGTTTGTAGGGTGTTTATGTATGTCTCTGTGTGTTTGAATGTAATATTGTGTGTATGTATGTTAGTGTGTGTATTCATGTTATAATGTATGTGATAGTGTGTGCATTTGTGTGTTAGTGAGTGTATACATATGTTAGAAAACACTGTGTGTGCGTCTGTGTATGTGTGTGTGTTAGTGACTGTAAACATGTGTTAGGGTATGTGTTTGTAGGTGCTTATGTATGTCTGTGTGTGTGTGAATGTGATAGTGTGTGTAGAGTGTTTTATGGAACTATGGCTTTAAGGATGCAGTGTTAGAGTTATGTGTATATGTAGTGATGGAGCTGTAAAGTACAGCGTCACTCTATCAGTGATCTACACGCCAGCACTATTTCAGGAAGCGCAAAAATGTCTTTAAAAAACTCCCAGCAGCAGCAGCAGCAGCACGAATGTTTCAGTCATGCTCGGCTGAATAATCTGTAAAACACACTCACACACACACACACACACACAATAACACACACACGCTGATGAAAGCATACTTGTAGGTCCTTTATGAAATATTAATTATGATCTGTTCTGAGTGGAACACAAACGGAGGAAAAGCAGCGACATTTATTTTTAGACTCTTCCAGTTACACACACACACACACACACACACACACATTACACTTTCCAGAAACATCTCACACACTCTCCCAGACACACGCCATGGCTTCAATGAGTGTGCATCTACAGTGACGTTCAAAAGTTTGGACTCAGTTTGGACTGAAGTGTTTGTGTGTGTTAAGTGCTTATGCATGTGTTGCTGTGTGTTAGTGTGCGTGTTAGTGAATGTGCAGTAGTGCGTGTATGATTGTGTGCGTTTCTGTGTGGGTTAGTGTGTGTATGTTGTGTTAGCGTATATATTGTAGTGTGTGTATGTTTCTTTGTGTGTGTTAGTGTATGTGCAATAGTCTGTGTATGTGTGTGACAGTGTGCGTATTTGTATGAGTGCATGTTGATAGTGTGTGTATGTTTATGTGTGTGTTAGTGTATGTGTGATAGTGTATGTGTGAGATATTGTGTGTATGTTTTGTGTGTTAGTGAGTATATACATGTTTTAGTATTTTTAATGCTTATGTATGTGGTTTGTGTGTGTTAGTGTATGTGTTACAAGTGAGTGTATACATGTGTTAGTGTGTGTTTGTTGATAGTGCTTACGTAGGTGTGTATATGTCTCAATCCATGTGTGATAGTGTGTGTATGTTAGCGTATGTGTGATAGTGTGTGTGTGTTGTTAGTGTCTGTGTGATAGTCTGTGTATATTAGTGTATGTATGTTAGTGTGTTTGTGTGCATGCATTTGTGTGTATGTTTGTAAGTGTGTGATAGTGTGTGTGTGTTTGTGTGTGTGTGTGTGTGTGTGTGTGTGTGAAAGTGTCTGTGTTTGTTGTGTTTGTGTGCATGCATTTGTGTGTATGTTTGTAAGTGTGTGATAGTGTGTGTGTGTTTGTGTGTGTGTGTGTGTGTGTGTGTGAAAGTGTCTGTGTTTGTTGTTGTGTGTAACTGTTTTAGTGTTTATGCATTGGTATGTTAGTATGTGTGTGTGTGTGTGTTTGTTAGTGTATCTATGTTAGTGTGTTAGTGTGCATGCATTTGTGTGTATGTTTGTATGTGCGTGATAGTGTGTGTGTTTGTGTGTGTGTGTAGTGTGTATGTTGTTGTATGTAATTGTATTACTGTTTATGCATTGGTGAGTATGTTAGTGTGTGTGTGATAGTCTGTGTGTTTGTTAGTGTATCTATGTTAGTGTGTTAGTGTGCATGTATTTGTGTGTATGTTTGTATGTGCGTGATAGTGTGTGCGTGTGTAGTGTGTATGTTTGTATGTGCGTGATAGTGTGTGCGTGTGTAGTGTGTATGTTTGTTGGTGTATGTATGTTAGTGTTTTAGTGCTTATGCATTGGTGAATATGTCAGTGAGTGTGTGTGTGATAGTGTGTGTTTGTTATTGTATGTTTATTAGTGTATATATGTTAGTGTATGTGCATTTGTGTATGTATTTGAATGTGCATGATAGTGTGTGTTTGTGCATGTGATAGTGTGTGGGTTTGTGTGCGTGTGTAGTGTGTATGTTTGTTGGTGTATGTATGTTAGTGTTTTAGTGCTGATGCATTGGTGAGTACGTCAGTGTGCGTGATAGTGTGTGTTTGTTAGTGTATATATGTTAGTGTGTGTGCATTTGTGTATATGTTTGAATGTGCATGATTGTGTGTGTTTGTGTGTGTGATAGTGTGTGTGTTTGTTGGTGTGTGTGTGTGTAATAGTGTGTATATGTTAGTGTCTGTGTATGTACACATGGCTGAATGGAACACTATCACACTTGTATTTGGTTTCATTGTTTTTAATTGTTAAATTATCTTTTCGTCCTGCTGATCTTGCGATGTTCGTTTTTTAAGACAATCATTTACATCATGGATCTCTATGTGGTTCATCATTAAGGTGCAAACATTAACAAACACAAAAACATTGTTATCTTTAGGCAGTAATCAAAAATTAAAGTGTTTCTCTCGAACGCAGGCAGACATCTTTACTCACACTCCAAAAATCAGATCCTTTACACATGAAATCAACTACATCTACAACTCTAGAGTTACTATATCTAGTATTTCTCAGTATGAGATTGCTCTGAGAATACAGCAACATCATTCAACTTACTCACACCCAAATGTGCAGACATTGCTATTTGCTATTAGCTATAACAACTGATCAGATATAACAATTGATGTCAATCTTTACATACTTCTTCATTTATAATTTAAGATTATTCAACCTATTTAAAGGCTTTTTACTGGTTTTAAGTGATTTTGTTCCAAATTAAAGTACATTTCACCCATTTTCTTCTGGCATAAAGTCATATTTCACTATTTCATGAACCAGCCAAAACGATCTTCCAATATATGACCTTAAGTAAGACTAAATATTTTTAGATTTGATCCAAATGTCAGATGTTTTTTTAATACTGTTGGTGTTTCGAATGTTCTAGATTCTACACAGGCTGCTTTGGATAAATAAGCTTCTATCAAATTAAGTTCTATCAAATTAACCCCGAAAATCACCACAATTAAAATGTAGACATTTTTAACTCTACTTAATAAAAGTCCAGTGGTTGTAGAATTGGTGGACAGCATAGGCAGCACCGAGTGACACTGACCACTGACAGCGAAAGAATGAATTGTTTTTATGTGAGCATAACTTTTTTTTAACTGAGCCAATTTTATCAGCTATAACAATTGATTGTAAATCTTTACATACTTAATCATTTGAAATGATCTTAAATCTAGCCAGTGTAGCTAATATCTCGCATTATAATTGTTTTTAGAACTTAAGATTATTCAACCTATTCAAAGGCTTTTTAGCAAGGGTGTAGATTTGCTCTTGACATTGGTGGGGACCTATGTATTGCCCCCCAACATTGGCGTTTTTGTTATTGTAGTTGTTTTTTCTTTTTGCTCTGTGATAAAACGATAAAGGACTGATGTACTACATATGCTATTCTACGTGCTTTTAAACTATTCTGAATAACAGTTCATAATTTAATTAATGAATTATATAACGTTAAATTAACTGACAGTTGGGCAGTTCATTTCCAAACCATGTTATTTATAGCTACAGACGATGTTAGCCTGCTGTATGCTGTTACGGGGAGGTAGGACTCCAGCAGGGAACGTGATTTTTCTGCACCTCTAGGTTAATGAAACCTTGACAGATTGGGGTTTTTTTTGGAGGTGGTCAAATGATTGGGGACACAAAACCTCCATCCATGCTAATTCTACACCCTTGCTTTTTTAAATAGTTTCAAGTCATTTTGTTCCAAATTAATGTGAATTTTACTCATTTTTCTCACATAAAGTCTTATTTCACAAACCAGCCTACATGATCTGCTAATGGAATTAGATAATTTTAAAGAACTTTGTGTGTTCTAGATTCTAGAAGTTCTAGAAGTTTTCCGGCTTCTGCTATTCTAACAATATGAACCCCCGAAAATCACAACAATTACAATGTAGACGACATTTTTTACTCTACTGAATGAAAGTCCAGTGATTTGAGAACTGTTGGACGACATAGGCATAGGCAGGTAGTAGATATATATAAAATCTAAAACTTACTAAAAATGTTTAGAAATAATAAAAAAATTCAAATCATGTTTTTCCAGTAACATCATGCGACATATTGTGAACTACCTAAAGCGAATAAAACCTGAAAAATAGGTCTCATAATTGGATAATATCCTTAGCGCAATCTCATCATGAGAAACATTACATGCACTGACTAGATTCCAGATGAACTCACACGTAAAAGATATGATTTTTGCTGTGTACCAGCCAGTGACACCCATCCCCTTTCTCTGAGCCCACCCCTGAACTCGTAACCCCACCCCGACATCCACCACCCCACCCCCCCGACCCGTGCAGGCGATGCTGGTGCTGCTCTCCTAATGGAAGACTTCTCACAAACCCCGCCCCTTTTGGCTAAGCACTGCTGATTGGCTCTTTCTGAGCACTGAAAGTTTGCTGGATGGAGGAGCGAGCTGGACCAATCAGATTCAGCCTTACTGCAGCATTATGCTAGCGGGTCGGTCTGTGTGTGTGTGTGTGTGTGTACGTACATGTGGGTGTGTGCGTGTGTGAGGGCAGTCTGTGCTTTTGGCAGGAATAACACACTCACAAGAGTGTGTACAATCAATTAGAGCTCACACAGAGCACGCAGACAGTGAGATCAGAGAGGAGCCGACCGATACATCGTTTATATCAATAATCTGGTTATACCAATGTAGTGGTATCGGTGAAACTCTCACCAGCAAAACATGGATTGCTTTGAAGCTGATTGCTTAATAATGCAATGAATGTTCACTAGGGCTGTCAAAACTACTATAGTTTATATATATATATATATATATATATATATATATATATATATATATATATATATATATATATATATATATATAGACCGTATATACATATCCATGTAGAAGTGTGGGAGTGTACACTTACAGACTGTAGTTACCATTGTTACCCTGTTCTTCAATGGTCAAGACCCCCACAGGACCACCTCAGAGCAGACATTATTTGGGTGCTGGGTCATTCTCAGCACTTCAGTGGCACCGCCGTAGTGGTGGTGTGCTAGTGTGTGTTGTGCTGGTGTGAGTGGATCAGACACAGAAGTGCTGCTGGAGTTTCTAAACACTGTGTCCACTCACTGTCCACTCTATTAGACACCTTGGACTTTACAAGGTGGACCAACAAGGTAGGCGTGTCTAATGTGAATGATGTGAATAAATAATCCACAGAAAGTTACTGGGTGTCAACTGGGATACGACTATATCTTCTAATAGAAGAAACTCTCCTGTGTGCAAATCTATAAGTTGCCATTGATATTTTCAATGATTGCAATTAAGACTAACGTTGTTGAGAAAATTGATAATTATGTTGATCATTTACCTGCAAATCAAGCTGTTTTTGCACAAATTTACACCAGACATGAATTTATTGTATAGATTCGCTGCTACTAATGAAGTTCAACAAGGTCGTTTTGACAGCCCCAGCACAAACCATATGAAACCGAAGAGCGAAATTTGCGCGCTCTTTTTTATTTACGGTCAGATTTGCTTGCGCGCAGCTTCGATAAACAAGGACCAACGAGGCCGAGCACAATGAGATCAAGCAGAGAGGAAGTCTGGACATGCTCATGCAGGTCAAATAGAGGCAAGCTTACAGTATAACCTTAGTAGTTTCACATAGAATTAGCAGCTTAGTTATTATTAATAATAATAATAATAATAATAATAATAATAATAATGATAATAATAATAGTCTTAGAGGCGCAGGGGAGGATTTTCAAAAAGCATTAAGACATCATTTAAAAAATCGGCCATGGTCAGTTCACCACAGTCGCTTTGTTTTTGTTTGTGAAGCAGCTGTTTAGACATCCGCCCCCTACCGACCTCGTCAGATGCTACAAAATAAAAGTCTACAGGAAGTCAGACTGTGACTGCAATAAGACAAATGCCAGTTAAGGATCCCCCATCATGCAAACACCTTCCCAGAGATAATTCCAAACATCTGGAGTGACGTGAATGCACCACTACAGACCAAACCCCAGACTGGGCGGAGCCTCGGCTTGGGAGGACATTAGCTAGCTTGGTGTGGAATTGTTATTTCTAATAACTATAAGTTAGGAACCCGCTGAGCTTTCTGGGAATTCCAAGAAGTTTTAAAGATTTATGAGAGTTCATAAATTATCAATGACTGTTGCTTCATTTGCATGTAAAGGAGTCATTACGCTTGTGGAAGTTCTAGATAACCGAGGGTTAAAATAAGTCACAGTCTAACTAGGCTTCAGTGGTAATTATGGTGATGAACCCTCAGGGCTTTCTAGGAAATCGGAGAAGTCCTAAATATTTATGAGAGTTTATAAATGATCTTTAACTGTTGCTTTAATTGCATGTAGAGACATGATACTTATGGAAGTTCTAGATAACCGAGGGTTAAAATAAGTCACCGTCTAACTAGGCTTCAGTGGTAATTATGGTGAGGAACCCTCAGGGCTTCCAAGGAATTCGGAGAAGTCCTCAAGATTTATGAGAGTTTATAAACTATCTTTAACTGTTGCTTCATTGTCATGTAGAGTCATTATATTTATGGAAGTTCTAGATAACCGAGGGTTAAAATGAGCCAAAATCGAACTAGGCTTTAGTTTAAATTATGGTGAGGAACCCTCAGGGCTTTCTAGGAATTCTGATAAAGCTTAAAGATTTATGAAAGTTTATAAATTATCTTGAATTGTTGCTTCAGTTGCATGTAAAGGAGTCAACACACTTGTGGAAATTCTAGATAAACAATGGTTAAAATGAGCCACAGTCTAACTAGATTTCAGTTCTAATTACAGTGAGGAACCCTCTGAGCTTTTTGGGAATTCCGAGATAATCTAAATATTTGTGACAGCATAAAATTTTTGGGAACTTTTTGCTTCAATTTCATGTAAAGGAGTCATTTCGCTTGTGGACATTCTAGATAACCTACAGTTTAAATGAACCATAGTTTAGGTTTCAGTCAGTTGTTTGAAATGAAAAACTCATTATTATATAAGTTATTTTTTAAGATTTTAAAACTTTAAAGGTCTGTGCTTAATCTAGACATGGAAATCCCATAGGGATGCAAGCGGAAATTAGCATTAGCATTAGCTATAGGTGCTTTTAAAGACATTTATGGCTCAAAATGAAGGCCGAGTTTAGAAGTTTGGTGTAAATGTTTGATCATTTATAGCCACTGTTAGTTGGCTATGTTTACATTTATGGCATTTGGTGAACACTTTTATCTAGAGTACACAAGTAGGTGAAGATGGTGTTATGTTTACCTGTATACAGGTTGGCAAAGGTAGTGTTACAGTTTACCTGTATACAGGTGGGTGATGGTAGTGTTAGGAGTCAAGGACTCTTATTGGTTTGATGTATTCAGATGGATATAACATGAAGGCAGCAGTATAAGCCTACTACTACACTAACCAACCACTAGATAGAAACATACTTTTAGCCTGTAGTTTATTTTGAGCCAACATGTGATAGTGACTATGATTAACCAGAACTTATTATTTACCTGTTTAGCTAGCTAGCTTGTTGTCTAACACCCACACATTGAGGGGTTTCTCCCAAGCTGGGGCTCTGGCCAGCCTACAGCTCAGCCGGACGCATTTGGTCACTTCCGGTGTGGCATCACTTCCTACTGGAATTACAACACAGCCAATCACAGGCTAGCAGTCCAGTACCATCCATCACCTCAGCCAATCAGAGAGCAGACTGTGAAGACACCCCCCACCCCTGAACCCACCCCACCCCTGACCCCGCCCACAAAAAAGTCAGACCAACAGAAAAGAGACGATCGGTAGTAGCGACTGATAATAATGAGCAGAGCGACACACAAGCGCGTGAAAAGTGCATTTGCATTCAGAAATCAACACGTGGGAACTCTTACATGGCTTAAAGCTTAAACTTCCAGAACACACACGGCGCCCGTCTCGGCTCCGAGAGGCCGCGGATCACACACTCGGCAGGCTTTGCATAAAATGTCCTGATTTTGGATTTTGTTGTTTTTTTTTTGTTTTTTTTTTTTTCTATTGTTTTCTTTCTAAGATATTCACAGGCAAAGATTCAGTTTCGTCCCCTTCTCGCCGTTTTTCTCATCAGTTGGTTTCTTCTTTCGATATTCAGGTGGTTGTTGATGTTGAGGGTGACATTCAGCTCCAGGAGGTGCTGTGTGTGTGTGTGTATATATATGTGTGTGTGTGTATATGTGTATGTGTTTATATAAGTGTGTGCGTATCAGAGAGCAGCTATGATCCGTCCTGCTCGTTGGAGTCCGGGTTTAGCTCCTTTCCTCCATTCATGGTGGGAGTCCCTGAGTCTTTCCTGGAGCGCTGCTTCTCCTCCAGCTCGTGCAGCGATGGCTCCTTGTACATACACACTAGCAGAGAAGAAGTGGAGAGAGTGAGTGAGTGTACTACGGAATGATGTACAGCACACTTTACTACTGCACTTTACACTTTACTACTGCACTTTACACTTTACTACTGCACTTCACACTTTACTACTGCACTTTACACTTTACTACTGCACTTTACACTTTACTACTGCACTTCACACTTTACTACTGCACTTTACACTTTACTACTGCACTTCACACTTAACTACTGCACTTCACACTTTACTACTGCACTTTACACTTTACTACTGAGCTTCACACTTTACTACTGCACTTCACACTTTACTACTGCACTTTAGTACTGCACTTTACACTTTACTACTGCACTTTACTACTGCACTTCATACTTAACTACTGCACTTCACACTTTACTACTGCACTTTACACTTTACTACTGCACTTTACACTTTACTACTGCACTTTAGCACTGCACTTTACACTTTACTACGGCACTTTACTACTGCACTTCATACTTAACTACTGCACTTCACACTTTACTACTGCACTTTACACTTTACTACTGCACTTTACACTTTACTACTGCACTTTACTACTGCACTTCACACTTAACTACTGCACTTCACACTTTACTACTGCACTTTACACTTTACTACTGCACTTCACACTTAACTACTGCACTTCACACTTTACTACTGCACTTTACACTTTACTACTGCACTTCACACTTAACTACTGCACTTCATACTTAACTACTGCACTTCACACTTTACTACTGCACTTTACACTTTACTACTGCACTTCATACTTTACTACTGCACTTCACACTTTACTACTGCACTTCATACTTAACTACTGCACTTCATACTTAACTACTGCACTTTACTACTGCACTTTACACTTTACTACTGCACTTCATACTTTACTACTGCACTTCACACTTTACTACTGCACTTCATACTTAACAACTGCACTTCATACTTAACTACTGCACTTCACACTTTACTACTGCACTTTACACTTTACTACTGCACTTTACACTTTACTACTGAGCTTCACACTTTACTACTGCACTTCATACTTTACTACTGCACTTCATACTTAACTACTGCACTTCACACTTTACTACTGCACTTTACATGTTACTACTGAGCTTCACACTTTACTACTGCACTTTACTACTGCACTTTACACTTTACTACTGCACTTTACTACTGCATTTCATACTTAACTACTGCACTTCACACTTTACTACTGCACTTTAAACTTTACTACTGCACTTCATACTTTACTACTGCACTTCATACTTTACTACTGCACTTCATACTTAACTACTGCACTTTACTACTGCACTATACACTTTACTACTGCACTTTACACTTAACTACTGCACTTTACTACTGCACTTCACACTTTACTACTGCACTTTACACTTTACTACTGCACTTCATACTTTACTACTGCACTTCATACTTAACTACTGCACTTTACTACTGCACTTTACACTTTACTACTGCACTTTACACTTAACTACTGCACTTTACTACTGCACTTCACACTTTACTACTGCACTTCACACTTTACTACTGCACTTTACACTTTACTACTGCACTTTACACTCAACTACTGCACTTCACACATTACTACTGCACTTTACACTTTACTACTGCACTTTACTACTGCACTTTACACTTTACTACTGAGCTTCACACTTTACTACTGCACTTTACTACTGCACTTTACATTTTACTACTGCACTTTACACTTTACTACTGCACTTTACACTTTTCTACTACACTTTACACATTACTACTGCACTTCACACTTTACTACTGCACTTTACACTTTACTACTGCACTTCATACTTTACTACTGC
Source organism: Megaleporinus macrocephalus (assembly GCA_021613375.1). Taxonomy (NCBI): domain Eukaryota; kingdom Metazoa; phylum Chordata; class Actinopteri; order Characiformes; family Anostomidae; genus Megaleporinus; species Megaleporinus macrocephalus. Next base: position 6,403,339 of record CM038716.1, read on the forward strand.
ACTTTACACTTTACTACTGCACTTCACACTTTACTACTGCACTTTACACTTTACTACTGCACTTCACACTTAACTACTGCACTTTACACTTTACTACTGAGCTTCACACTTTACTACTGCACTTTACACTTTACTACTGCACTTTACACTTTACTACTGCACTTTACACTTTACTACTGCACATTACTACTGCACTTCACACTTTACTACTGCACTTCATACTTTACTACTGCACTTCATACTTTACTACTGCACTTCATACTTAACTACTGCACTTTACTACTGCACTTCACACATTACTACTGCACTTCACACTTAACTACTGCACTTTACTACTGCACTTCATACTTTACTACTGCACTTCACACTTAACTACTGCACATTACTACTGCACTTCACACTTTACTACTGCACTTCACACTTTACTACTGCACTTCATGCTTTACTACTGCACGTCATACTTAACTACTGCACTTTACTACTGCACTTCACACATTACCACTGCACTTCACACTTAACTACCGCACTTTACTACTGCACTTCATACTTTACTACTGCACTTCACACATTACTACTGCACTTCACACATTACTACTGCACTTTACACTTTACTACTGCACTTTACACTTAACTACTGCACTTTACTACTGCACGTTACACTTTACTACTGCACTTTACACTTTACTACTGCACTTCACACTTTTCTACTGCACTTTACACTTTACTACTGCACTTTACACTCAACTATTGCACTTCACACATTACTACTGCACTTTACACTTTACTACTGCACTTTCCTACTGCACTTTACACTTTACTACTGAGCTTTACACTTTACTACTGCACGTTACACTTAACTACTGCACTTTACACTTAACTACTGCACTTTACTACTGCACTTCACACATAACTACTGCACTTCACACTTAACTACTGCACTTTACACTTAACTACTGCACTTCACACTTAACTACTGCACTTTACTACTGCACTTTACACTTTACTACTGCACTTCACACTTAACTACTGCACTTTACACTTAACTACTGCACTTCACACTTAACTACTGCACTTTACTACTGCACGTTACACTTTACTACTGCACTTTACACTTTACTACTGCACGTTACACTTTACTACTGCACTTTACACTTTACTACTGCACTTTACACTTTACTACTGCACTTCATACTTTACTACTGCACTTCACATTTTACACTATATGCTGTACAACTTACACTTTAGGCTTCAGACTTTTAACGTTTATACTTGTTACATGTTTACATATTACAGGGTATGCTTTAGGTGGTGTATGTGTTTTACACTCTCACCTTCTATGGGTCTGGGCACAAAGTGTGAGCATGGTTTGGTTTTTTTGACACGGTTGCCCTTCATGATGATGCCGTCTTTGTTGAGGCCGAGGAACCAGGCACGACCGCTCTCGTGCTGTCGGTACAGCGTGGACGAATAAATTACATAATAATTCTCAAACACGCTCTCTTTAAACTTACACTCCGCCGTGAAGACCTCCTGCAGAGAGAGACAGCAAGTACAGAGAGAGATAGTACAGAAAGAGAGAGACAGAGAGAAAGAGAGAGCAGTAAAGAGATAGCAAGAGAGAGAACAGCGAAAGAGAGTATAGAGAAAGAGAAAGAGGGACAGTACACAGACAGAGAGAAACAGTACATAGATAAAGAGAGAGAGAGTACAGAGAGAGACACAGAGGGAGCGAGAGTGAATGAAGGAGAGAAAGAGAAAGAGAGAGATTGAAATAGTACAGAAAGAGAAAGGAGAGAGTAACAAAGTGGGAATAAGAGTGTGAGGGAGAAAAAGAGTGAAATACAGAGGGAACAGAAGATATAGGTGAAGGAAACAAGAAAGAGAATGAAGGGAAAGAGAAAAAGAGGGAAAGGGGAAAAAAAGAAAGTGGTTTAAATGGTGTTTGTGTGTCATTACAGTCGGCCACACTGACCCCCTGTGTGTGTGTCCCAGTTATTCCAACACACACAGGTGGGGTGGGGGGGAAAGGGGGGGTGGGGGGTGGGGGGTGGAGAAAACAAACAGAGCAGAAACCACCTGAGGGTCTCTCGTATACACCGTACATTAAAGAGGAACCTAAATGTTCACAGCGGTCTGCATAATTAAACAGATACGATGTAAACAACGTGGGTTTATTCACAGTGGAGGTGAATGGAACCAGACGTCCAGCTCTAAAAGCTCCCTCACAAAATATCAAAATAAAATTTCTATATTTGTGTGGTAGACATGGTGACCCCTGTTTCAGGCCACCACCACTGACTCCATACAATCAACACTTTCACACCAAACTTGACTCTGTTTAACATCTAACCCCCTGAATGATGAACCACTATTTTTCTGTATTTGGTGGACTTTCCCTTTGCACCCGCAGTGAGTGTCTGGCTGCCAGCAGCACAGCACTAAAACTTTCTGTCTGTTTAAAATTCTCCTCGCTGATGAATCTACACAGACATCTGACGCCTCTGTATCAGTTCATTATCACCCTGAAACTCAGATTAATCAACACTCTCACACCTCACACACGATAACACACAGATCAGCTGACCACACACACACACACACACACACACACACACACACACTCACACAGCAGCACGAATCTGGTCCTTATTCATCATTTCTAGTCACCTAAAAAACTTTGGCGAAGAAACAAAGCAGAGCGTGTGTGAAATCCAGCACCTCATTTACATCTCATTTGCATAAAGCGTGCCTTAATTTAAGCAGATGTTTCAGGAGGGAGCCAATAAAACGACAGCAGTCAGTGGCTGGCGAGCCAGTGGCAGAGCTGATGGAGGTTGGGGTGCGGTGGTGAGTGCTCTGCTCTCTTTACAGCCCCCTTCACTATGACTGACTGTGTCGTATAGAATAACACTGTTATTGCAGAGTACTTTTATTTTCTTCAGTGATCAGGACCCCCACAGGACCACCACAGAGCTGGTACTATTAGGGAGGCTGATCATTGTCAGCACTGCAGTGACACTGATGTGGTGGTGGTGTGTTAGTGTGTGTTGGTGCTGGTGTGAGTGGATCAGACACAGCAGTGCTGTGATAAGTCATAACATTAAACCCACCTCCTTGTATCTACATGCACTGTCCACTGTATCAGCTCCACTGACCACACAGGAGGTCCACTTACAGACTGTAGTTCATCTGATTCTCTGTATACTTTATAACTCTGTTCTTTAATGATCAGGACCCCAAATGACCACCATCGAGCATTTACTATCTGGGTGGTGGATCATTCTCAGTACTGCAGTGACACTGACGTGGTGGTGGTCTGTTGTTGTCCTGGTATGAGTGGATCAGACACAGGAGGGCTGCTGGAGTATTTAAACACTGTGTCCACTCACTGTTCACTCTAATAGACACTCCTTTCTTTCTGGTCCACCGTGTAGATTTGTTTGTGTTGATCATTCTCTAGTCCTTCATCAGTGGTCATAGGACGCTGCCCACAGGACACTGTTGTCTGGATAGTTTTGGTTGGTGGACAATTCTCAGTACAGCAGTGACACTAAGGTGTTTAAACACTGCAGAAGCAGAACTGCTGTGTCTGATCCACTCACACCAGTGCAACACACACTAACATACTATCACCACGTCAGTGTCACTGCAGTGCTGAGAATGATGCACCTCCCTAATAGTACCTTCTCTGTGGTGGTCCTGACCATTAAAGAACAGGATAAAAGGGGATAAACAATGTATGCAGAGAATCAGATGAACTACAATCTGTAAGTGTAGAACTACGAAGTGATCCTATATGGTAAGTGGAGCTGATAACAGAGACGTGTGTAGGTATAAGGTGGTGATTTTAATGTTTTGGCTGATCAGTGTATGTCTACAATAAACTTATATACTGGAAAAACACTCCGTGTGAAAACGGCACTGCTAATCAGACAGATTATAGACGTTTACGTACACAAAGGGTTTTAAATGTGAATAAATTAATGCATTAATGACAGAATGGATGCATGACGACTGTACAACACCCTGCAACCAACAATACAAACAACTATCACAACTAAAACAAGCTCACATTATATTCCACACAACACTGTACTGATCAGATACAAATCACAATAGAATGCACAACAAATATAGTACAAACACACAAACAACAAAGAAGTTTAAACACACTAAACACACCAGACAACTGTAGACAACTAACTATACAACACCTCTCTGTACAATATTTACTAATCCTGGGAAACAGACTGGACATACAGCCAGGGGCGTAGCTAGCCCTAGTTTAGGGGTGCCCCTAAATTGAGCCCCAGCACCCCTAAAGATTAAAGTAGAAGTAGGTTTTTTCTTTTAACGTTAATTTATTTCTGGCAAGCTGGAAATGTTACAACCATAGCGAGTTTATGGTTAAACCAATTATTTAAAGAACGAAAATACAAGAGCCCCCCCTTCGCCTAGCTAAATGGTATGATCCAGCTTCTCTCTCTCTTGCGCGCACACATCGTGTCAGTGTTTTATCTGACTGGTGTCGTGTGTCTAGTACGTTTTGTAAAGGAGTATTTTTGTACTTTATCACTCAAAACAAACACATTACAGTGATTATCAGCAGTCCATATTTTTGATCACTCTTTATTCTGTTATTGTTAGCTAGGAGTGACTATCTGAGGGTGTATTTTAGTTTAGCAGGCTAATGCTAATGCTAGGTGGTCTGTTTACTGTTTATAAAGGCGAGAGAAGCTGTAGCTGCTGTGCTGTTGGTTAGTCTGTGTGTTATTAAAGCTAAGGTGTTAGAGTAGTGCTGTCTGTATGTGTATTAGATAATTAATGTTACACAATGATAAGATATGAAGAGTTGATACTATAACAGAACTGTGTGTGTATTAGATAATTAATGTTACAGAATGATAAGATATGAAGAGTTGATACTGTAAGGTAACTTGTGGTCAGCCAGTCAGAAAATAAGGCAGGTTCAGGTGAGAGAGTAAGGCCCGCATGACCTTGATCATATGCTCAGAATCTGCTGATAATCGTAATAATACTGATAACTGATCATTAGAATTGGTGTGTCTGATCTAAATTATTCTAAATTATTCTGTCATGACACACTTACCCCAAGTCTCATGCCCTGAATTTCTCTCATGCTCATCTTGTCACCCTTTAGCCCACAGATGCTCAATATTCAATGAGAAAAATGTGTTAAATTGATATGGAGCTATTATTTTTCTCTTATATGAAATACACACTCACACATGACTTGTATGAATGTAGTTTTTTTATGAGCTGTTCTCATTTTTAGCACCCCTAAACCTCTAAGCCTACAATTGCCCCTGCATAAACAAACCAGTACAAGTACAGTAAACTAACCAGCGTTTGTTAGGCTATTTAGCATGTAGGGCAGTAACAAATGCTTCATAGTATTTCATAAATTCACTATTTAATAATTAAAGGACTGGAAAATGCAAAAGCCAGTCAAATAATTAATATGTTTCCCACTTGTGTGACTGCACACTTCTGCATCTGTTTCACTTCAAATGGTAGCTTTTGACCACCAAAAAGAAATTTGGCAAATTTTTTTATGAATAATTTTCAAAAATATAGCTAGCATGAGCTCAGTCACATACACTACACTGCCAAAAGTATGCACTCACCCATCCAAATCACTGAATTTAGGTGTTCCAATCACTTCCATGACCACAGGTGTATAAAATCAAGCATCTAGTCATGCAGACTGCTTCAACACACAATAGTGAAAGAATGGGTCACTCTTAGGGGCTCCAGTGTGGTACCATGATAGGACGCCACCAGTCATGAAATTTCCTTACTACTAAATATTCCACAGTGGACTGTCAGTGGTGTTATAACAAAGTGGAAGTGATTAAGAACGACAGCAACTCAACCACCAAGTGGTAGCCATGTACAATGACAGAGCGGGTCAGCGGATGCTGAGGAGCATAGTGCACAGAGGTCACCAACTTTCTACAGAATCAATCACTACAGACCTCCAAACTTCGTTTGGCCTTCAGATCAGCTCAAGAACAGAGCGTAGAGAGATTCATGGAATGGGTTTTCATGGCCGAGCAGCTGCATCCAAGCCTTATATCACCAAGCGCAATGCAAAGTGTTGGATGTAGTGGCTATTGGACTCTAAAGCAGTGGACACGTCTTCTCTGGAATGACGAATCACACACATCTGGCAATCTGATGGACGAGTCTGGGTTTGCGGTTGCCAGGAGAATGGTACTTGTCTAACTGCATTGTGCCAAGTGTTTTTCAGGGATAAAGAATGGGATGCCCCTCAAATTCATTTTTAGGGCAGATGAGCAAATACTTTTGGCAATATAGTGTATATTATTGAGAGTATATGAGAGCATGCTGGCTAGCTAACTGCCCAGGTGTATAGTATAATTGGTCACCAGGCCATTAAAGTCAACGTGGCTCTGGTGTAAAACAATTCTGAGCTTCTTAAAAATCTTCCCTCACAGACAATAAGTTTTTTTTCTCATTTTGAAAATGTTGTTTGTTCTCCTGCTACACTCTGCTGTCCAAACAGTGCCAGTAACCTGAACAGGGTCACCAGATTGGATCCAGTTTAGCACTGAAATTGGTTATGGAAAAAAAAACAATATTAGTGATTTTTTTCCATTTTTTAACTACGTTGAATCGAAAATTTAAATAAATAAATAGAATCAATGCAGAATAGCAACATAATAGTAATAAACATACATTTTTATGACAAAATATTAAAATACTGGAAAAAACCTTTGACTAAAAAGTCAAAAGAGTATTTATTGTATATTTGGCTTCAATGTTCAGCTTTGTGCTCATCCGAGTCTGTTGTCTGGTATGATGAGCTATCACATGTAGGTTGTTTCTAAATAACTCTCAAACCACTAAGAGTGAAAGTTTACAATCTACAATAAACCAGCAAATTTGGGCTACAAATGAAAACAGCTTCCAGCAGCTGAGGCTATTTATGTTAAATGTTATAGCTTTTAAAACCTTTTTGTGCAGGTGTGATGAAGTATAACATAAACATATGGTAAACGTGCTGTGTTACCTTGAAACATACAAAGTGATCAAACACTTTAACTACATATATAATGTATTTAATTGCAAACCAATGAATTTAAAATGAATAGACAAATAATGAATTAAACATGATTGTGGTGTAAAGACCATTTTGAGGTTTTGACTATTACAATGTACACTTTTATACTGGCTGTGTGCGTTTTTGTGTCTGTTTTGTGTCTATTTTTAACACTTACCATGCAACCCAATCATATATACCCCAACTGCACTACCAAGACTGCCTTTCAAACAAAACCCAGCCTACAAACACAGTACATATTTGACTGGACCCATTCACACATTACCGCAAACACACACACATTGCATAACATAACACACACTGCATTATTTATAGTTTATGTACAGTATACAGTAACGCACAATGAACCTGCACAAAACTACAACAGAAATGGTATGAATGCGATACATACCGCTCATAACGCTTGAAGAAAAGCAGCGAAACTTAATGGATGGAGCTTGAAAAGACATGACATTCAGTGATACACATGTCCGCTGTCACACATTCATGTCATGCACTCGCACACTCACAGAGAAATCATTATTATTATGGCATTATTATATTTTGTGTTACAGTCCATGAGGGGGCGCAAGCCCAAACACAAAAAAGCCAATCACATTAACCAGATCACTCAGTGAGCAAATGCATGCATGGTTTAATATAGAAATAAAGAAATAATAAGTATATTGAAGTGAATCCAGACTCTGCCCACAAAAATGTGTCCTTTTATAACTACTGTTGTGCTGTTGGACAAGCTTTACAGAACACTTTATATCACAATATCTACATTTAGAACGAGCTATACATTCAACCTAATGAGAAACTGTAGACTCAGCTTATATACAATATCTACATTTAGAACAACTATACATTCAACCTAATGAGAAACTGTAGCCAAGTTTATATACAATGTCTACATTTAGAGTTATACATTCAACCTAATGAGAAACTGTAGAACTCAGTATATATTACAATACCTACATTTAGTTATACGTTCAACCTAATGAGAAACTGTAGAACTCAGTATATATTACAATACCTACATTTAGTTATACGTTCAACCTAATGAGAAACTGTAGAACTCAGTTTATATACAATACCTACATTTAGAGTTATACATTCAACCTAATGAGAAACTGTAGACTGTTTATATCACAGTACCTACATTTAGAGTTATACACTCAACCTAATGAGAAACTGTAGACTCAGTTTATATACAATACCTACATTTAGAGTTATAAATTCAACATAATGAGAAACTGTAGACTCAGTTTATATACAATACCTACATTTAGAGTTATACATTCAACCTAATGAGAAACTGTAGACTCAGTTTATATACAATACCTACATTTAGAGTTATACATTCAACCTAATGAGAAACTGTAGACTGTTTATATCACAGTACCTACATTTAGAGTTATACACTCAACCTAATGAGAAACTGTAGACTCAGTTTATATACAATACCTACATTTAGAGTTATGCATTCAACTTAATGAGAAACTGTAGACTCAGTTTATATACAATACCTACATTTAGAGTTATACATTCAACCTAATGAGAAACTGTAGACTTTATATACAATACCTAAGAACTAAGTTCTAGGTTTTATTAGGTTGAATCGGATCTTTTCCTGTAAAGGTTGTCCAGCCTTAGAACAGTAGCTAAAATTGTGTGTATGCTGAACTTTGTTAGTTTAACTGTATCAAGAAATGTACTGTACTACGAGTAAAGAGAGAGTACTTACTGATGAGTAGAGGAATCCCTCAGCATTCATCCCCACATAGAGTCCAGCCTTCACTCCCTGAATGGCCACCACACGCAGGCCCACCGGAATCAGGTTAAATAGAGCTACAGAGAGAAAGTGAGCGGGGAGAGAGAGAGAGAGAGAGGGAACAAAAAGAAAGACAAATATAGAAACAAACAAAAATCAAAGGAAAAATGAAAAAAGGGAAAACAGAGAGATAGGGAAAGAAAGAAACAGACACAGAGAGGTGGAGAAAGAGAGAATGATGGAGAGGGAGGAAGACAAACATAAAAGAAAGATGAAAAAGAGAGATAAACAGAGAGAGCAGGAGAGAGAAAGAAAGAGAGGGATAAGGATCAGAAAAGTCAGTAGATTACTATGTACTATGAAGCTGATTCAGTCCCTGTGAAAATCAATAGGCCCCATATCGGCCCACAAATACAGCTTAACAGAGAGAGAGAGATAGAAGAAGAGAGAGAGAGAGAGAAGGAGAGAGAGACAGAGAGAGAGAGTAAGCAGGGGATCAGCGGAGGAGTGCGGAGGATGAAGGGAGGAACGGAGGGGGAGGAGATTTGACAGAAAGAGAGAGGGGGGGGATGAGTGTACATGTGAAAGAGAGAGAGAGAAAAAGAGAGAGAGAGAAAGAGAGAGAGCGAAGATGAGTGGGTTTGAACAGAGAGGATAAGAGCACTGTTCACAGGGAATGCAGTGAACATGCCAGATGAGCAACTGTGTGTGTGTGTGTGTGTGTGTGGTGATTGGAGTGTTCAGGGGGTCGAACGCTGTGGCACTATGAGTAACACTACAGGTTGTTTACAGTAAACACGGTTCTGAAGTGTATTTATACACCTGTAGAACGCAGCATCGGCAAAACACACCTGCAGAACAGTGTCTAACTCTGTATGACTGTATGACTCTCTGTATGACTGTATAACTCTCTGTATGACTGTATAAATCTGTTTGACTGTATAACTCTGTATGACTGTATAACTCTGTTTGACTGTATAACTCTGTTTGACTGTAAAACTCTGTATGACTATAACTCTGTATGACTGTATAACTCTCTGTATGACTGTATAAATCTGTTTGACTGTATAACTCTGTATGACTGTATAACTCTGTATGACTGTATAACTCTCTGTATGACTGTATAAATCTGTTTGACTGTATAACTCTGTATGACTGTATAACTCTGTTTGACTGTATAACTCTGTTTGACTGTAAAACTCTGTATGACTATAACTCTGTATGACTGTATAACTCTCTGTATGACTGTATGACTTTCTGTATGACTGTATAACTCTCTGTTTGACTGTATAACTCTGTATGACTGTATAACTCCCTGTATGACTGTATAACTCTCTATATGACTGTATAACTCTCTATATGACTGTATAACTCTCTGTTTGACTATAACTCTCTGTATGACTGTATAACTCTCTATATGACTGTATAACTCTCTGTATGACTATATAACTCTGTATGACTGTATAATTCTCTATATGACTGCATAACTCTCTGTATGACTGTATAACTCTCTGTATGACTATATAACTCTGTATGACTGTATAATTCTCTATATGACTGCATAACTCTCTGTATGACTGTATAACTCTCTGTATGACTATATAACTCTGTATGACTGTATAACTCTCTGTATGACTGTATAACTCTCTATATGACTGTATAACTCTCTGTATGACTATATAACTCTGTATGACTGTATATCTCCCTGTATGACTGTATAACTCTCTATATGACTATATAACTCTGTATGACTGTATAACTCTCTGTATGACTGTATAACTCTCTATATGACTGTATAACTCTCTATATGACTGTATAGCTCTCTGTATGACTATATAACTCTGTATGACTGTATAACTCTCTGTATGACTGTATAACTCTCTATATGACTGTATAACTCTCTGTATGACTATATAACTCTGTATGACTGTATATCTCCCTGTATGACTGTATAACTCTGTATGACTGTATAACTCTCTATATGACTGTATAACTCTCTATATGACTGTATAACTCTCTGTATGACTATAACTCTCTGTATGACTGTATAACTCTCTATATGACTGTATAACTCTCTGTAAGACTATATAACTCTGTATGACTGTATAATTCTCTATATGACTGCATAACTCTCTGTATGACTGTATAACTCTCTGTATGACTGTATAACTCTGTATGACTGTATAACTCTCTATATGACTGTATAACTCTCTGTATGACTGTATAACTCTCTGTATGACTGTATAACTCTCTGTATGACTATATAACTCTGTATGACTGTATAACTCTCTGTATGACTGTATAACTCTCTATATGACTGTATAACTCTCTGTATGACTATATAACTCTGTATGACTGTATATCTCCCTGTATGACTGTATAACTCTCTATATGACTATATAACTCTGTATGACTGTATAACTCTCTGTATGACTGTATAACTCTCTGTATGACTGTATAACTCTCTATATGACTGTATAACTCTCTATATGACTGTATAGCTCTCTGTATGACTATATAACTCTGTATGACTGTATAACTCTCTGTATGACTGTATAACTCTCTATATGACTGTATAACTCTCTGTATGACTATATAACTCTGTATGACTGTATAACTCTCTGCATGACTGTATAACTCTCTGTATGACTGTATAACTCTCTGTATGACTATATAACTCTCTATATGACTGTATAACTCTCTATATGACTGTATAATTCTCTGTATGACTGTATAACTCTCTGTATGACTATATAACTCTCTATATGACTGTATAACTCTCTATATGACTGTATAATTCTCTGTATGACTGTATAACTCTCTGTATGACTGTATAACTCTCTGTATGACTATATAACTCTGTATGATTGTCTTACTTTGTATGAATGTATAACTTTGTATGACTGTATAACTCTCTATATGACTGTATAACTCCCTGTATGATTGTATAACTCTGTATGACTGCCTAACTCTCTATATGACAGTATAACTCCCTGTATGACTGTAAAACTCTCTGTATGTCTGTATAACTCTCTGTATGACTGTATAACTCTCTGTATGACTGTATAACTCTCTGTATGACTGTATAACGCTCTATATGACTGTATAACGCTATATATGACTGTATATCTCTGTATGAATGTATAACTCTGTATGAATGTATAACTGTATGACTGTGTAATGCTCTATATGACTGTATAACTCTCTGTATGAACTTTGTATGACTAACTCTTTCTGTATGATCTGTATGTATCTATAATTCAACAATTCTCTTAACTAACTCTGTAATTCAGTAACAGTAACTCTGTAACACGGTAACACTGTTACACTGTCACTCCTTTATACCTTTATACTTCTGTAATTCTGTAGTTCAGTACACTAATTCTATAGCACTGTAACCCTGTAACTCTGTAATTCAGTAACGCTAAATCTGTAACACTAATACTGTCATTCTTTCGTTCTGTAACTCTGTAGTCCACTACACTAATTCTATATTACTTTAACTCTGCAACTTTATACTTCAGTAACATTAAATCTGTAACTCTGTAACACTATCAGTCTTGCACACTGTGAATCTGTAACTCTGTAACACTATTAGTCCTGTATACTGTAAATCTGTAACTCTGTAACACTATCAGTCTTGCACACTGTAAATCTATAACTCTGTAACACTATTAGTCCTGTACACTGTAAATCTGTAACTCTGTAACACTATTAGTCTTGTACACTGTAAATCTATAACTCTGTAACACGATCAGTCTTGTACACTATAAATCTGTAACTCTAACACGATCAGTCTTGTACACTGTAAATCTGTAACTCTGTAACACAGTCTTGTACACTGTAAATCTGTAACTCTGTAACATGATCTGTCTTGTACACTGTAAATCTGTAACTCTGTAACACGATCAGTCTTGTACACTGTAACTCTGTAACACTATCAGTCTTGTACACTCTAAATCTGTAACTCTGTAACACGATCAGTCTTGTACACTGTAACTCTGTAACACGATCAGTCTTGTACACTGTAAATCTGTAACTCTGTAACATGATCTGTCTTGTACACTGTAAATCTGTAACTCTGTAACACGATCAGTTTTGTACACTGTAACTCTGTAACATGATCAGTCTTGTACACTGTAAATCTGTAACTCTGTAACACTATTAATCTTGTACACTGTAAATCTAACTCTGTAACACTATTAGTCTTGTACACTGTGAATCTGTAACTCTGTAATACTATTAGTCTTGTACACTATAAATCTGTAACTCTGTAACACTATTAGTCTTGTACACTGTAAATCTATAACTCTGTAACACTATTAGTCTTGTACACTGTAAATATGTAACTCTGTAACACTATTAGTCTTGTACACTGTAAATTTGTAACTCTAACACGATCAGTCTTGTACACTGTAAATCTGTAAGTGTGTAACACGATCAGTCTTGTACACTGTAAATATGTAACTGTAACACGATCAGTCTTGTACACTGTAAATATGTAACTCTGTAACACTATCAGTCTTGTACACTGTAAATCTGTAACTGTAACACGATCAGTCTTTTACACTGTAACTCTGTAACACGATCAGTCTTGTACACTGTAAATCTGTAACTAACACGATTAGTCTTGTACACTGTAAATCTGTAACTCTGTAACATGATCAGTTTTGTACACTGTAACTCTGTAACACGATCAGTCTTGTACACTGTAAATATGTAACTCTGTAACACTACTAACTCTGTAACATGATCAGTCTTGTACACTGTAAATTTGTAACTCTGTAACACTATCAGTCTTGTACACTGTAAATCTGTAACACGATCAGTCTTGTACACTGTAAATATGTAACTCTGTAACACTATCAGTCTTGTACACTAAATCTGTAACACTATCAGTCTTGTACACTGCAAATCTGTAACTGTAACACTACTAACTCTGTAACATGATCAATCTTGTACACTGTAAATTTGAAACTCTAACACGATCAGTCTTGTACACTGTAAATATGTAACTCTGTAACACGATCAGTCTTGTACACTGTAAATCTGTAACTGTAACACTATTAGTCTTGTACGCTGTAAATCTGTAACTCTGTAACACTATCAGACTTGTACACTATAACTCTGTTACACGATCCATCTTGTACACTGTAAATCTGTAACTCTGTAACACTATCAGTCTTGTACACTGTAAATCTGTAACTCTGCAACACTGTTAGTCTTGTACACTGTAAATATGTAACTCTGTAACACTATTAGTCTTGTACACTGTAACTCTGTTACACGATCAGTCTTGTACACTGTAAATCTGTAACTCTGTAACACTGTTAGTCTTGTACACTGTAAATATGTAACTCTGTAACACTATTAGTCTTGTACACTGTAACTCTGTTACACGATCAGTCTTGTACACTGTAAATCTGTAACTCTGTAACACGATCAGTCTTGTACACTGTAAATATGTAACTCTGTAACACTGTTAGTCTTGTACACTGTAACTTTGTAACACTATCAGTCTTGTACACTGTAACTCTGTTACACGATCAGTCTTGTACACTGTAAATCTGTAACTCTGTTACACGATCAGTCTTGTACACTGTAAATATGTAACTCTGTAACACTATTAGTCTTGTACACTGTAACTCTTACACGATCAGTCTTGTACACTGTAAATCTGTAACTCTGTTACACGATCAGTCTTGTACACTGTAAATATGTAACTCTGTAACACGATCAGTCTTGTACACTGTAACTCTGTAACACTATCAGTCTTGTACTCTGTAAATCTGTAACTCTGTAACACTGTTAGTCTTGTACACTGTAAAAATGTAACTCTGTAACACTATTAGTCTTGTACACTGTAAATCTGTAACTCTGTAACACTGTTAGTCTTGTACACTGTAAATATGTAACTCTGTAACACTGTTAGTCTTGTACACTATAAATCTGTAACTCTGTAACACTGTTAGTCTTGTACACTATAAATCTGTAACTCTGTAACACTGTTAGTCTCGTACACTGTAAATCTGTAACTCTGTAACACTGTTAGTCTTGTACCCTGTAAATCTGTAACTCTTTTGCTCTGTGACTTTGTGACTTTGTAGCGCTTTGCTCGTCTGTGTAGCGGCGTGGCTCTGCGACTCTCATCTGCGCTGCGGCTTTATTTTGCTGGAAGCAGCCCAGAAATGAACAGCATCGTGTTTCAGGTGTCCTGCTGAATCGATATTTCTCACTCTGGATAAAACAAGTTTACCCAACTGCTGTCAGATAAAAACAATCAAGTGTTAGACGAGAAAGCCCTGAGGCTCTCTCTCTCTCTCTCTCTCTCTCTCTCTCTCTCTCTCTCTCTCTCTCTTTTTGGCCGAGCTCCCTGCTGTAGCGCAGATTAGCTGTAAAAGGCGAAACAAAGTGCTGTAATGCCGTAGCGCTCCTCCAGCTCCAGCTTAGCAGAGGCAGCAGCACAAAGCGTCGGGGCTGAGCCTGCTGGCTGTGATAATGTGAGCCTCGCAGATAAGAGCGGAGACATGAGGGAGAAAAGTAACGCAATCCAACACGCTCACACATGCTGGAGAATCTACATACGCTAACATGAGTGGGCACATTTAGATCCCACTCAGGGGGAAAGGAATAAAAGGGAGGGGGGAGAGAGGGAGATAGGGAAAGAGAGGTAAGAGGAGTGAGAGAGCTGCATGTATATTGAATGTCTAACCCCCGTCAGGTTCCTTCAGAGCTTGGAATGTAGCGTGTGTCCATACACGTGACCGTGTACAAGCAAAAGATGGGACAGACTGCTGGTTATAAGACAACACTGCACTAACCAGTTTCCAAACACCTCAGCCTCACTGCTGGACTGGGAATTGCCCACTGACCAGCCAAAAACGTCCTGTGACCAGTGATGAAGGACTAGAGGAACACAAACTGTGCAGCCGCAGGTGAGCTGTCGTCTCAGACCTTACACCTCACAACAGTAGGAGTGTCTAATATGGAGTGCACACAGTGTTTGCACACTCTAGCATCACTACTGTGTCTGATCCACTCACACCAGCACAACGCACACTAACGCACCACCACCATGTCAGTGTCACTGCAGTGCTGAGAATGATCCACCTTCCTAATAGTACTTGTTCTGTGGTGGTCCTGTGGGGGTCCTGACCATTAAAGAACAGGGTTACAAGGTCTACAGAGAATCAGATGAACTACAGTCTGTAAGAGTAGAACTATGGTCAGTGGCTGGTCACCTGAGTGTGAAGTTTCTAATCAGACCACATTGCATGTACACAGTCCGAGTCCCAGCAGATTCTGACTGTGCATCCTTGCTATGCAGGTGAATCTAGGACTGGTTGAATCAGGGTCATGGTCAGGGTCAGTCCGGATCTGAGAAGGAACACCTGCGGAGCACCGATCCGCTCGCATTTCCACTGTCCCTGTTTCAGCTCTCCGGTAATACTGTCAGTTTCCATTTTGGATTTGAGCTCAGATCAGATTCCTTCACTTAGAGGACACAAAGGGAATACAAGCACACACGCCCTCAGAGCTCTTCTAGAGCGCAGAAAGAAAGCTAGCGAGAAATGATGATGATGTTGATGAAGATGATGCTGATGGTGACAATCATAAGACGCTTAGCAAAGAGCCTCGTACACGAGAAGCATACCTGAGGACGTTATGAGTATATGTGAAGTATATAAAGAATAATAAATGTAAAATTGTATTTAATAATGGAAATACATCCAAAATATACTTTCTATATGATCACTGTCCAATAGAAAACATGAATCTGCATTTTTGTTGATTTTAATTTTTTTCCATCATTTTAACACGTTGTTTACATAGTGTGAAAATTTCCTGATGGATGGACCAATAGAATTGCTTCAAAATAGCTTTGAAAAAATTCCATTGACATTGAAAGTAAAGTATGTTTTTGGTCTCTCCTATCTCTACTGGAAAGTTGCAATTTTGGAGATACTTTCTTTTTTATTGGACAGCGATGATAATATATATA
This sequence comes from Megaleporinus macrocephalus, assembly GCA_021613375.1. Taxonomy (NCBI): domain Eukaryota; kingdom Metazoa; phylum Chordata; class Actinopteri; order Characiformes; family Anostomidae; genus Megaleporinus; species Megaleporinus macrocephalus. The sequence continues at coordinate 6,420,205 of CM038716.1, forward strand.
TATATATATATATATATATATATATATATATATATATATATATATATATATATATATATATATATATATATTAATTTATTTAAAGTAACATATGGCAAGTTAATGGAATCTGTAGTTCAGTACACTGGTTTAAACGTTTTACAGTCTATTCTAGAATATTTCTAGTGATCCATTCCTCATGAATTTAAAGGGCAGTTGCCGTATTCAAATGATGTATAAAAATAAAAATAAATAAAAATGTAAATAAGTTTTTCTTTGCACAGCAACAAAATATGTGTTTGAAGTGTAACATCAAAAATAACTGCTTAACTTTAATGCAGCACGAGCTGTTACATATTAGACCAGAAAAACACTGGTAGGCATAAAATATGAATTTCAACATTACTTACTTAAATATAATATACTAGTAAACAAGAAAATCGTGTTTCTCCATTTCTGTTGATTTTTATTTTTCTAACAGGACGGCTTATCATTCGAACAGGACGGCTGTTGTTTACATTGTGTGACAAATTGTATGAACCAATAGAAATGCTCCAAAATAGCCTGGAAACATTCTGGTTCCATTGACTTTTGTTGTCTCTCCTGTAAAGTTGTTATTTTTGAGATACTTGTTTTGCATTAAACAGTGATGATATGCTGGATTAAGTTATCCAGTATAGGATATTTTAGTGTGTATATCATCGCAGTCCAATGAAAAACAAGAATCTTCAAAATGGCAACTTTACAGGGGAGACCAAAAACTGTCTTTACTTTCAATGGAAGTCAATGGAACCAGAATTTTTTCTAAGCTATTTTTGAGCATTTTTATTGGTTCGTTCATTATAAAATTGTCACACAATGTAAATGGCAGCTATTGTGCTAAATGGTGTAGAAAAATTTAAAATGGACAAAAATTGAGATCTTATAAATGACGAAATGACTTAAATAAATAAATTATTTATAAAAATTAATCCATGTCTTATTTGGTGAATTCATTTAAGTTGACATATATATATATATATATTTACAGGGGAGACCAAAAACTGTCTTTACTTTCAATGGAAGTCAATGGAACCAGAATTTTTTCTAAGCTATTTTTGAGCATTCTTATTTGGTGAATTCATTTAAGTTGACATATATATATATATATATATATATATATATATATATATATATATATATATATATATATATATATATATATATATATATATATATAGCTAAAATCATAACACCCAAACTCTTGTACTTGTTCTGTCTTTTATTGAACATATTGAGTAACATCCACAGTGCAGGCTGGAAAATGTAAGTGAAGCCTTGAATTTAATAACCTGTAGATCCACTTTAGCAGCATCACCTCCACCAAAACATTACCTGTAGCTGCAAAAGAGAATTTTCCATCAGTATTTCCTGAATGGCTTACACAGCTCCCTTCAGGTCATGTACCACTGCATCTCGACAGGGTTCAGGTCAGGACTTTATTTTAATTTGGACATTAATTTACTCGCGTGCTTTGGGTCATTGTCTTGTTGCATCACCTAACTTCTCTTTAAGTTGAGATCATGGCCTATTGCCCTAACGTTCTCTTCTAACATGTTCTGATAGACCTTTGAATTCATTGCTCCCTCAATTATAACAAGGTGTCCAGGGTCTGGGTCTGCAAAGCTGCTTCAAACTGTGATACTCCCTCCACCATGCTTCATGGTTGGAATGACGTTTTGGTGTTGGTGGGCATTTGTGCTTGTGTGTCCATAGATCACTTTCCCAGATGCACTGTGAAGCGGCAAGGTGGTCCTGGGACAACTTGCGACAGGTCCCAGTGTCTTTTGGACAGCAGTGGCTTCCTTTATTATGTTGTTCCATAACTTCTATTCTTGTTCAGTGTTTTTCTAATAGTGAACACATGAACACTGTTACATCCCAGCCCTGCAATACACCTCCACAACAGCGGAGGTCACCATCACCTGAATACTGAACGGATTTTCACAGGTGTAACTTATCAGGCATTCATCACAGCATTTAAACAAAGTCTGAAGCTCCCCGCGAGGTCTTGTTTTCACGTGTGTAAACAATCCTGAGCAGTTCTCTCTGTGTTAATGGTTACTCTGGCCAGTCTTACTGTCTTCCAGGTATCGTGGACTTAATGCTGTGTTTAAGGACTGATTTTTGGATTTACCACTGGCTTTGTTTACACCGCTGACTTACTCCCTGCTTTTTGGCCTCTTGGCATTGGACTGTTTTCTTGTCTTCATGCTTCCAGTGTTTTATATTAAACCCAAGGGTTTACACGGTTTCTAGAGTCTGTAGGTCTTTTGTTGTTAAGCTTGGGTTCCTTCTCACCTCTTTCAGGATTGTCTCTTGTGTTCCTGGAGAGATCTTACCAGACTTTGTGTGCTGTTGTTATTTAAAGGGTAAAGCATCTGTGAAACTCTCATTTCCAATCTCATCTACTTAACAGAACCACTATTGGCCAGTTAGCTCTTGGAGAGTCATTAACATAGAGGTTCACTTACTTTTTCTATCCTGCACTTCAGATGTTACTCGGTGTGCTCAACATCAGATATGAAGAGTACAACTGCTTGCGTGTTGTTATCATTATTATTATTATTATTATTATTATTATTATTAAGGTAATTCCAAACAGATTACTTACTTTTTCTTGCAACTATATGGTTAAAGGTATAAAATAAAAACGTATATGTTTTTTCTTTTACAAACAGGTAAACAAAGCATGAAACAGAGACCTTTCCTTGTATTTGTGTGGACTTACTGTAGTCGCTGTTCTCGTCCTTGGTCCCATTGACGGTTCCATCTGGCTTCATCTGCAGGTAGAACCCCTGTTCACTGAACAGCCTTGTTACTATCCCCTTCAGCTGTGGCTCTGCAACACACAAACCCACAAACACATAATTGTAGTGTATCTTCAGGCTGAAGTTGCATGGCGTGGCGCTAAACAGCATCAACTCCAGAACAAAGTTGTAGCGTAATGTTGCGCAGCATTTATCTGTACAGTAAGACAGCAGAGTAAAGTTGGGCAGTAAACATCAATAATATGACCCTGAACTGCAAAACTACAGTGTAAAGTTGAGCAGAGTAAACCTAAATGCAATTTATCTCTGCAAAGCTGTAGTGTAAAGTTGCACAGCGTGACGCTAAATATCTGAAACCTACACCATATAGCTGCACTGTTAAAGTGCACACCTAAAGATTAATAGCATAAACTTGCACTGCACTGGAGCTGCAGTGTAAAGTTGAGAAGCAAAAGCCTAAATGACCTAAATGTACCTGTACTGTTCACCTGCAGTGTAAAGCTGGGCACCGTAAATGTAAATTACATAAACCTTTACTCCAAAACTGCAGTGTAAAGCTGGGCACCGTAAATGTAAATTACGTAAACCTTTACTGCAAAACTGTAGTGTAAAGCTGGGCACCTTAAATGTAAATTACATTCATCTTTACTGCAAAATTGCAGTGTAAAATTGGGCAGCATAAACATAAACAGCATTCATCCCTACTTCTGAATTAAACATAAATCTGAATTACATAATCTACTTTAAACAATTTGCAGAAAAATTCCAATTTGGCCAGTTATTGTCAACTGGACGGTTAAACAGCCTCCAATACATGATTTTAAAACACTGTACTGCAAAACTAAAGAGTGAAGTTGGGCAGCTTAAATCTGTCTAAACCTGTACTGAAAAGCTGGGCTGTGTAAACCTTAATTACATAAACCTGTACTGCAAAAACTGCAGTGTAAAGTTTGGCAGCATATATCTGAATTAAATAAACCTGTACTGTAAAAACACAGAGTAAAGTTTGGCAGCATATATCTGAATTAAATAAACCTGTACTGTAAAAGTTCAGTGTAAAGTTTGGCAGCGTATATCTGAATAAAATAAACCTGTACTGTAAATACGCAGTGTAAACTTTGGCAGCGTATATATCTGAATTAAATAAACCTGTACTGTAAAACTGCAGTGTAAAGTTTGGCAGCGTATATATCTGAATTAAATAAACCTGTACTGTAAAACTGCAGTGTAAAGTTTGGCAGTGTATATCTGAATTAAATAAACCTGTACTGTAAAACTGCAGTGTAAAGTTTGGCAGTGTATATCTGAATTAAATAAACCTGTACTGCAAAACTCCACAGTAGAGTTGGGCAGCGTAAAATTTAATGCCATTCATCTTTATTGCAATACTGCAGTGTAAAGTTGCACGGCATAAACCTACACTGCAAATAAACACTGTAAAGTTGTGCAGCAAAAGGCTAAACAGCATGTGTGTAAAGTTTCATGTACATTTTTACATGACCATTGTCAAACTTTTTTCTTTTTTTTTTTTAAAATTAAATATGCAGTCTTTTGCTGATATATGTAAATAAGCTCTTTACGTATGGATGGAGCATCTGAGGCTGAGGTGATAATCATTACAACCCCAGCGAATGGGCGGGGATAAACTGCTATAGCATGAATAGGCGGATATGGATAAACGAGTTGGTTTTCTTGACATCACAAAAACAGGCTGTGTTTTCAGTTTAGCTACCATTTATTAACTGTATGTACTGCCGAGTGAATTGAATGTTTACATTCTACTTTAAACACTGTGGAAAAATTCCAATTCGGCCAGGTCATGTCCACTGGGCGGTTCAACAGCTTCCATTACATGATTTTAAAACACTAACCACAGAACAGCATGACCCTGAAGTTAAATAGCCAAAGCAGCCACAGACTTAATTAAGCGCTAAGTGCTCTTAGCAAGCTGTGCACTCAGTAGCCCAAACCATTAAAACAGGCTGAAACTCACTACTAATACTATGAATACGCTCAGGAATCTGACAGATTATTGCCAGAAGTGCGGTGAACAGACTAAAACCAGTATCCAGCAAAAGTTAAAGTAATTTAGTGTAAAGAAGTATTATAAAGATTTACTGTATAAACATGAACACTGTGTGTAAACGAGTTGTGTACAGTTGCACGGTGTAAAAACGGAGCATAGTGTTCCACAGCATGAAGCTGAACTGTAAAAAGGTATACATACATATTAAGATGCTAAAGATGCATAGTATAATATAGTATAGTATAAAGTTGCACTGTTAAGATTCAGTGTAATGCTGTACTGTGAAGATACACAGTGTAAGCCTACCTTAAAATAATGCTCTGTGCAAAGCTGCACCGTCAATGTGCACAAAAGCATAATACACAGTTGCATTGGGATGGCACACAGTGTAAATCTGCACTGTAAAGATGATCAGTGTAAATCTGCACTGTAAAGATGATCAGTGTAAATCTGCACTGTAAAGATGATCTGTGTAAATCTACACTGTAAAGATGATCAGTGTAAATCTGCACTGTAAAGATGATCAGTGTAAATCTACACTGTAAAGATGATCGATTTAAGGCTGCGCTATAAAGACACTCAGTGTAAAGCTGCATTGTAAATATGCTTAGTGTAAAGCTGCACTATAAAGCTGCTTTGTGTAAAGTTGCACTGTAAAGATGATCAGTGTAAGGATGCACTGTCACTACGCTCAGTCTAAAGTTGCCATGCACAGATGCTCAGTGTAAAGCTGCATTGTAAAGATGCTCAGTGTAAAGCTGCATTGTAATGATGCTTAGTGTAAAGCTGCATTGTAAAGATGCTCAGTGTAAAGCTGCATTGTAATGATGCTTAGTGTAAAGCTGCATTGTAATGATGCTCAGTGTAAAGCTGCATTGTAATGATGCTTAGTGTAAAGCTGCATTGTAATGATGCTCAGTGTAAAGCTGCACTGTAAAGATGATCAGTGTAAAGCTGCATTGTAAAGATGATCAGTGTAAAGCTGCACTGTAAAGATGATCGGTGTACGGAGGCCCTGTAACTAGGCTCAGTGTAAAGTTGCCCTAAGCAGATGCTCGTTGTAAAGCTGCACTATAAAGATGCTTTGTGTAAAGCTGCATTGTAAAAACATTCAGTATAAAGTTAGAATGTAAAGATACTCCGTATAAAGCTGCATTGTAAAGATGCTCAGTGTAAAGCTGCACTGTAAAGATGCTCGGTGTAAAGCTGCACTGTAAAGATGCTCAGTGTAAAGCTGCACTGTAAAGAAACTCTGTGTAGTGTAGAAACGCAATGTAAAGTTGTACAAACACCACAGTTACAGTTTTGCACAACTGCAGCGTAAAGTTACACAGTGTAACGTTCCTTGCACTGTGAACCGCTGTCTGTACGTGTGAACCGACCTGCTGCATTCCACCCAGTACACGAGCACTCATGTTCACACCGAGTACACGCTTTTCACCCAGAGCTCATACCTACAGCGCGCGCTTATATAACGGGAGCGCGTTTATTTGGAGCGCACGCAGACTCCCTCTCTCCCCCTCACGCACACACACACGCGCGCGCACACACACTCTCTGACCTGGTTTCCGGCGCACGGGTCTCTTCTTCCCGCTGCAGAAGCGGACCTTGCTGAAAACACCCAGGAAGTGTCTCGCGCACAGCGAGCGTGCCTCCTTGCTGGGGCTCGAGCGCCGTTTGGACGCGGCCACTCGCTCGCTGTTGGACTCGCGTGCCTGCCTCTTTTGTCGGATCAGCGAGCTCGCGATGGCGGCGGCCATGCCGGCGTGCGTAAAGACTGAGCGCGTGTGAGGTGCGTGCGGGTTGTGTGTGTCCGGAGGTTCGGGCTCGCGCGGCTCCCGGTGTTTTAGCGCTGCCGCAGCGCGCGGGGCTCCGGGCTGGAGCGCGCGGTCTGCTCTCCGCGCGCCATGAGCAGCTCCGGTGGGCGCGCGCGGTTACGTAAGAGCGCAGAGAGATCCTTCACGCGCGCCGCTAAACCGGAGAGTCCGCGCGAGTTGCGCACGGATCACGGGAGGGATGAATCCCCCCCACCACCACCACTCTATGCGCGAGGCTGTTTACATCAAACAGGGGAAAGAAACCGCGCGCGGCACCGAACCGACCTGTAACGGAGTCAGCGCATGCAGAGCTGCAGGATGGTGATGTGAGCACGCGCTCCTCCAGTCATGCAGTGCGGACGAAGATCTCACCGAGGAGGGTGGGGGGGAAGGGTTGGAGGGGGGGTGAGCGAATGAGTGAGTGAGTGAGAGTGTGTGTGTGTGTGTGTGTGTGTGTGTGTGTGAAACAGAAGGAGGAGGGTGTAAAGCTCAGGAGAAACTGAAAACATGAAGCCTCATGGAGAACAAGCTCCTTCACACAGCGCATGACCGGCCTCCACCACTCCAGAAGTCAGTAATTATTCATCAGCGTTTGAAAGCAGAAACACCGCTGAGGGGAGCTTCAGGTCCAAACCCACACAGTAACTGTCTCACCCACGTCTACTCCACAGCTACACCCTCTCACCAGTCCTACCCCTCTGTCAACGCCTAGCTGCCTGTAGAATTTAACCTTATAGATCTAACCCCCTGTGAAAACTACCGCTGGGGATGTAGGTCTATAGAGATCTGCCCCCCTGTAGTGATCCCCCTGAATCTACCACTGTAGAGTGTACCTCCTTTGATCCACCTCCCATATAGTCTACCTCTTTAGATCTACCCACTGTTTTATCATTTCAGATACATCCCATGTAGAGTTTACCCCCGAGATCTACCGCTGTAGAGTTTACCTTTAGATCCAACCCGTGTGTGGTCTGTCTCTTTAAATCCACCCACTGATCGTTAGATACATCCCATGTAGAGATTACCTCTGTAGATCCACCTCCCATACAGTCCACCTCTGTAGATCCACCCACTGTTTTATCGCTTTAGCTACATCCCATGTAGAATTTACCTCTGTAGATCCACCTTGTAGAGTTTACCTCTGTAGATCCACCTCCCATACAGTCCACCTCTGTAGATTCACCCACTGTTTTATCGCTTTAGCTACATCCCATGTAGAATTTACCTCTGTAGATCCACCTTGTAGAGTTTACCTCTGTAGATCCACCTCCCATACAGTCTACCTCTGTAGATCCACCCACTGTTTTATCGCTTTAGATACATCCCATGTAGAATTTACCTCTGTAGATCCACCATGTAGAGATTACCTCTGTAGATCCACCTCCCATACAGTCTACCTCTGTAGATCCACCCACTGTTTTATCGCTTTAGCGACATCCCATGTAGAATTTACCTCTGTAGATCCACCTTGTAGAGTTTACCTCTGTAGATCCACCTCCCATGTAGTCTACCTTTGTAGATCCACCCACTGTTTTATTGCTTTAGATACATCCCATGTAGAGTTTACGCTGAGATATACTGCTGTAGAGTTTACCTTTAGATCCACCCCATGTGTTATCTCTCTCTTTAAATCCACCCACTGATCATTCTACATCCCATGTAGAATTTACCTCTGTAGATCCATCCTGTAGAGTTTACCTCTGTAGATCCACCTCCCGTACAGTCTACCTCTGTAGATCCACCCACTGTTTTATGGCTTTAGATACATCCCATGTAGAATTTACCTCTGTAGATCCATCCTGTATAGTTTACCTCTGTAGATCCACCTCCCATACAGTCTACCTCTGTAGATCCACCCACAGTTTTATGGCTTTAGATATATTGTGTGTAGAGTTTACCCCTGTAGATCCATCCTGTAGAGTTTACTTATGTAGATCCACCTCCCATATAGTCTACCTCTGTAGATCCACCCACTGTTATATCGCTTTAGATACATCCCTTGTAGAATTTACCTCTGTAGATCCATCCTGTAGAGTTTACTTATGTAGCTCCACCTCCCATACAGTCTACCTCTGTAGATCCACCCTCTGTTATATCGCTTTAGATACATCCCATGTAGAATTTACCTCTGTAGATCTACCCCTGTAGAGTTTACCTCTGTAGATCCACCTCCCGTATATTCTAGCCCTGTAGATCAACCCACTGTTTTATCACTTTAGCTACATCCCATGTAGTTTATCTCTGTAGATCCACCTCCTGTAAAGTTTACCTCTTCAGATCCACCTCCTGTATATTCTACTCCTGTAGGTCCACCCACTGTTTCATTGCTTTAGATACATCGTGTGTAGAGTTCACCTCTGTAGATCCACCCCATGTATAGTCTATCTCTTTAGAGCTGCTGTTTTTATCTCATTATATACGTCACCTGTACATTTTACATGTGGAGATCTACCCCCTGCAGAGGTTACCCCTGTCAAATCACATCCTATTGGGTTTACCCCCTTAACTCTTGGTGGAGTTTATCCCTGGAGATCTACTTGCTATAGAGTTTACCCCTGGATATCTATTGGCTGTAAAGTTTTCCCTAGAGAGCTTTCCTCTGTAGAGTTTATCCCTGGAGAACTATTTCCTGTAGAGATCTGTACCACTGGTTATCTGCTCCCTGTAGAGTTTACCCTCAAAGATCTACTCCTTTGTAGACTCCTGGAGATGAACTCCCATGAAGTTTTTACCCCTAGATGATCCACTCCTCTGTAGTTTCAATCCTGGAGATGTACCTCCGTTGCAGTTTACCCCCTAAAGATCTAACGCCCTGTAGAGTTTACCCTTGGAGATCTATTCTCAGTTTACTCGTAGCTATTGATTAGAATAGCAGTGGTGGGAGTTACTTCAAGAAAGGGTACCTATCTTTCTGACTGGTTCTGGGGGGCTCCCTCTGTCTTTTAGACAGGTGTAGTGCTGGGGGAAGAGGGGGCATGTTGGAGGATCTACAAAGCTGATGTGTTAGCAGACACTCTATAGCACAAAGTGCTGCAAGATCATTTCTGTTCTCTTCAATAAAGAGGGCAAACGCTGTGACCCAAATAGATCATCACTCTCATCACAGCACAGTGATTATTTTTTCACAGAGAGAGAGAAAGAGAGGGAGGGAGAGAGAGAAAGCGAGGAGGCTGTCTGTTATCTTTAACTCAAGAGGTGTGATCTGGAGCTGACTTCACACTATGAAACTTTCACACAACTTCTATTTGATTGAAACTGTTTGATAACTGATTTGACTTGTTACATAATGTAAAGTCCCCTGCAATTCACAAGACATGAGTTTAAAAGGACTGATGCAAATGGCCAATCATATAACTCACAATGTGCCATATAATCACGACAAATAATATTAGTTAACTTAATTCATGCTCCAAAACCATGAACCATAATTCCTTTAGAGGGCGATGGTGAGTGATGTTTGTTTATTTGATGTTTGTTAATAACTCCTTTAGAGGGCGGTGGTGAGTGATGTTTGTTTATTTGATGTTAATAACTCCTTTAGAGAGCGATGGTGAGTGATGTTTGTTTATTTGATGTTTGTTAATAACTCCTTTAGAGGACGGTGGTGAGTGATGTTTGTTTATTTGATGTTTGTTAATAATTCCTTTAGAGAGCGGTGGTGAGTGATGTTTGTTTATTTGATGTTTGTTAATAACTCCTTTAGAGGGCGGTAGTGAGTGATGTGTGTTTATTTGATGTTAATAACTCCTTTAGAGGGCGGTGGTGAGTGATGTTTGTTTATTTGATGTTTGTTAATAACTCCTTTAGAGGGCGGTGGTGAGTGATGTTTGTTTATTTGATGTTTGTTAATAACTCCTTTAGAGGGCGGTGGTGAGTGATGTTTGTTTATTTGATGTTTGTTAATAACTCCTTTAGAGGGCGGTGGTGAGTGATGTTTGTTTATTTGATGTTTGTTAATAACTCCTTTAGAGGGCGGTAGTGAGTGATGTGTGTTTATTTGATGTTAATAACTCCTTTAGAGGGCGGTGGTGAGTGATGTGTGTTTATTTGATGTTTGTTAATAACTCCTTTAGAGGACGGTGGTGAGTGATGTGTGTTTATTTGATGTTTGTTAATAACTCCTTTAGAGGGCGGTGGTGAGTGATGTTTGTTTATTTGATGTTAATAACTCCTTTAGAGGGCGGTGGTGAGTAATGTTTGTTTATTTGATGTTTGTTAATAACTCCTTTAGAGGGCGGTGGTGAGTGATGTTTGTTTATTTGATGTTTGTTAATAACTCCTTTAGAGGGCGGTGGTGAGTGATGTTTGTTTATTTGATGTTTGTTAATAACTCTTTAGAGGGCGGTGGTGAGTGATGTTTGTTTGTTTGATGTTTGTTAATAACTCTAGAGGGCGGTGGTGAGTGATGTGTGTTTATTTGATGTTTGTTAATAACTCCTTTAGAGGGCGGTGGTGAGTGATGTTTGTTTGTTTGATGTTTGTTAATAACTCTAGAGGGCGGTGGTGAGTGATGTGTGTTTATTTGATGTTTGTTAATAACTCCTTTAGAGGGCGGTGGTGAGTGATGTTTGTTTATTTGATGTTAATAACTCCTTTAGAGGGCGGTGGTGAGTGATGTGTGTTTATTTGATGTTGATAACTCCTTTAGAGGGCGGTGGTGAGTGATGTTTGTTTATTTGATGTTTGTTAATTACTCCTTTAGTGGGCGGTGGTGAGTGATGTGTGTTTATTTGATGTTTGTTAATAACTCCTTTAGAGGGCGGTGGTGAGTGATGTTTGTTAATAACTCCTTTAGAGAGCGATGGTGAGTGATGTTTGTTTATTTGATGTTTGTTAATTACTCCTTTAGTGGGCGGTGGTGAGTGATGTGTGTTTATTTGATGTTTGTTAATAACTCCTTTAGAGGGCGGTGGTGAGTGATGTTTGTTTATTTGATGTAAATAACTCCTTTAGAGGGCGGTAGTGAGTGATGTTTGTTTATTTGATGTTTGTTAATAACTCCTTTAGAGGGCGGTGGTGAGTGATGTTTGTTTATTTGATGTTAATAACTCCTTTAGAGGGCGGTGGTGAGTGATGTGTGTTTATTTGATGTTTGTTAATAACTCCTTTAGAGGGTGGTGGTGAGTGATGTTTGTTTATTTGATGTTTGTTAATAACTCCTTTAGAGGGCGGTGGTGAGTGATGTTTGTTTATTTGATGTTAGTTAATAACTCCTTTAACTTAGATTACCACTAAGTTAATACATCTGCAGTATGTTAGCTACTGTACTATTAGATTAACACTAAGATAACACTGCTGGAGTATATTAGCTACTATACTATTAGATTAGCACTAAGATTTCACTGTTGGCATAAGTTAGCTACTGTACAACTAGATTAGTGCTGAGCTAACACGACTGGAGTATGTTAAATGTTAAATTACTATAAGTTAATACATCAGTAGTATGTTAGCTACTTTACTATTAGATTAGCCCTAAGAAAAAAAACTGCTGATATACAGTAGGTTAGCTACTGTACTATAAGATTAACGCATTCACTACAGTGTCATCTGATCTATCCTAAAAATGTGACTTTTCGCAAATATACAAATGAAATATCTTTATTAACTAATAGCTCCCTCTAAATGTAGGTATTGTATATAAACTGAGTCTACAGTTTCTCATTAGGTTGAATGTATAACTCTAAATGTAGGTATTGTATATAAACTGAGTCTACAGTTTCTCATTAGGTTGAATGAAAAACTCTAAATGTAGGTATTGTATATAAACTGAGTCTACAGTTTCTCATTAGGTTGAATGTATAACTCCAAATGTAGGTATTGTATATAAACTGAGTCTACAGTTTCTCATTAGGTTGAATGTATAACTCTAAATGTAGGTATTGTATATAAACTGAGTCTACAGTTTCTCATTAGGTTTAATGTATAACTCCTATTGTAGGTATTGTATATAAACTAAGTCTACAGTTTCTCATTAAGTTGAATGTATAACTCTAAATGTAGGTATTGTATATAAACTGAGTCTACAGTTTCTCATTAGGTTGAATGTATAACTCTAAATGTAGGTATTGTATATAAACTGAGTCTACAGTTTCTCATTAGGTTGAATGTATAACTCTAAATGTAGGTATTGTATATAAACTGAGTCTACAGTTTCTCATTAGGTTGAATGTATAACTCTAAATGTAGGTATTGTATATAAACTGAGTCTACAGTTTCTCATTAGGTTGAATGTATAACTCTAAATGTAGGTATTGTATATAAACTGAGTCTACAGTTTCTCATTAGGTTGAATGTATAACTAAATATAGGTATTGTGTATATAAACTAAGTACAGTTTCTCATTAGGTTGCATGTATAACTTTAAATGTAGGTACAGTGATACAGTTTCTCTTTTCAACTTTTACAACAGAAAGAACACATATTTGTGGGCGGAGCTAAATGAAAAGTAAGGTTGGAGTTTAATGAGAAGGACAGTTTGTATGACTCAGCTCGCGACATCACATCGTTTTGACCCTCAGCCATCCGCCCCTATTGAGCACAGCTGACTTTGGGAGGGGAGCGCGGTTGGATTTGTGTGCATGTGCTCAATAGCCGCAATATTAAACTGTAACACTGCCTCCATTCTCTAGATTAAGTGTCGGTGCTCCAGCAGGGCGGCGCCCTAATTGGTGCGTTTGTCAGCGATGGCTATATCAGCAGCCAATGGCGTCGCTGCATCATTTACTGTCATTATCTTGACCCCTGATGGTGCAATTTGGGAATCGATCTGAAACCTCCACACTGATACTGCTACCACCCCCGCATACACGGATCTGCGATTGATGGTAGCCCTGAATCCTCTAGTGTAAATTAATCAGTGGCTCTGCCAATAGCCTGCAGTTAGTAGTGTGTGTGTGTGTGTGTGTGTGTGTGTGTGTGTGTGTGTGTGTGTGTGTGTGTGTGTGTGTGTGTGTGTGTGTGTGTCTGGAGGTTGAGAAGTGTTTTTAACCCCCTCTCTAAAACACACACAGAAAAAAACCCACTGAACTCACAGCAGCATGTGTACGAGTAGTGTAACAGTGACATCTAGTGGACATCACTGAGAAATGCAGGCTTTGTATATGAAGTGACCACTAACGTTAAATATCTTTGTTTATTTTGGAGTAAAATAAAAGTAGCATCATTTTTAAAAGCTTTTGAGGTCCTTTTAAGCATTTCTAAAAAAATTAAATAACATGTTTAAGACTCTAGCATGCCACTGTTACCTGTACAACTGTACAAAATCAGTCCCACTAGAATCCCATAACCTATTTCTGTGCTATTTGCAGACTCAAATGGATCATGTTACCTTGACTACCCTTGATATTTAATTTCTGAAATGATGAGATTATAGACTTCAGATTTAACAGTTAACATCAATCAGAAAACAGACAAATATGAGAGGCCAGATTCCTTCAGTCGTCTATTACTACAAGAAATACCAGAGGATACAGCAGTGATGTAGGCAGGGCTGGACTAGGCCAAAAAAATGGCCCTGGCATTTTTGGCTCAGACCGGCCCCTCATAGTTAGTGGAGCACAGCCGACCAGTAATTTATGTATGTGTTCAGCAAAGGAATATATTTTACTATTATCATATAATAATTATCTAATAATAACAGCATAATATAAAAAAAACTTTTAGGCTTAGAAATTTACAGTGAATCATTAATTTAGAAGTCTATCAAATAACCACTGTGGAAAGCAAATAAGTAATTTTACACATACTGTAGTTCTAGAACTTTTATCTACTCATATGTATTTTCTGAATTTCTCTGATTTAGCAGCTCAATTCTAATTCTTCAGGTTAAAAGGTCTCCCTCCTTTAAAAAGCTATAACATGCATTTGGATTAGACTAAAAACAGACAGGGCTGCTTTGTGAACTCATGCAATGCATCAGCATTTGACACTGTCTTACTGTGAGCATACCTTTTACTAATAATACTTTTATACAAGTACTTTTTAGTAAAGCTTAAATTAGAAAGCTTTTGCTTGTGTTATGGTTATCATTGGGTTATCATTTATCTGTTTTAAGATGTTATTTCACTTGTTTAAGTGATTTTAAAACATGTTGAACCGCAGCATAGAGGCTACAAATTCAAACTACTGTGCAGCCTTTCAACATACCTTTAGTCTAAATATCTAAAACGCTATGATGGAGCCGTTTACTATTCTATCAGAAGAAGGTGTCGTACGTGGCTGCCAGATCTTGGGAAGTACGCAAATACCAATAAGTACTGATACTAATCAATAGCCATTGCTCATCATTCTCATGTAACAGAGCTAACGTTCCCTCCATCTCCTCAAAGTTCCTGTGTTATCCTAACGTTACTACCTGCTTACTTTTCTGCTCACTCTGGCCCTCAGGTTCCCTGTACACAGCCTGCATCTCTGGCTGCTCCTCTGCCCGGCCCCTTTCGTCCTATATCTTGATTGGTTCAGTCAACTGTCTATACTGAAGATAGGCCAATGGGCTACCACCTCTAAATTGTGGGTTGGTCTCTTAAAAAAAAAAGGGAAGAAAAAAAAAACCAACAGCATCGGCCCGAGGACTGTCAGTCCACCGGGCAAATGTATTACCAGTCCAGTCCTGGATGTAGAACAATCGTATAATAGTATGATTAGACAATAGTATCAGAAAATAGCTACAAGAAAGATCAACAGTAGTTCAAAATGTTAGTTTACTAATTCACACCAGTAATTAAGAAGCTGAGATGTCAAGAATCTGCACTAAAGAGGATGCAGGATACTGACACCCGCACAGTGAGGATGATGGTTTGAGCAGCAAAAGAACCTCCAAGGATCACAAGTCAAAGATTAGGTCAGGCCTTAGTGAGGTCATAGGGTCAGAACATCTACCAAACTAGACTGAGACACCACACATATGACCATATGTTGTTTGGAAGGGTTACCATAAAGCATCTGCTCTAAAGATCCAACAAACTCTTTTTGGCAGAGCTAGATTTGGTGTGGACACAAAGACAGCCATGCAGAACAGTACATCGTCCCCACTGTGAAGTATGGGGCTGTGTTTATTTAGATACATGGAATCATCAAGTGCCACTGAAATTAAGCCTAAACTGAGTTGTGGTCAGCTCGCCCAGTAAGCGATAATCCAAAGCACGCCTCAGAACCAACACATATTAGTTCACTGACCACATCCCACTTTTCTGACCTAACCACTCCAACTCCCCATCCCCCATGTTCCACCCAAAATGAGGCATGAGCTGAGGAGGAGAGCCTCCTCAGCTGTGTGGATCTGGAGAGAATGTTCTGAGATCGCTCACCATGTGTCTCTTATATATATCTCATCGCTGTCCAATGAAAATCTCCAAAAGTGCTACTTTACAGGACAGACCAAAATACTTTACCATCATACATTACTTTCAGTGGAAGTCAATGGAACCCAAATTTTTCCAAGCTATTTTGGAGCATTTCTATTGGTCCAGTCATCATGAAATTTTCACACAATGTAAATGGCCATTGGCGTGTTCAAATAATGATATATCATTAGTGTGAATGGGTGGGGCTAAATATACACTATAGTATATGTACATAGTATAGCATATATATATTCTAAACTGCGAAAACAACCCACAGTTTTTTAAAATATATTTCTTTTGTGATGTCACAAAAACCAACTCACTTCTAATATCAGCCTACAGCAGTTTAGCCCCACCCATCCATACTAAGGTTATGGGTTGTTTCAACCTGGACTCCTTACTAAACACACAGTAACGAAAACAGCCTGTTTAACGTTAGAAGGATGGAAAGAGGTTATGTAGAAATGAGTCATTATGTAATTGATTCAAAGAAGTATAAATAAAAAATAATAAAATACGAGGAAATTGGTCACTGTGTGTGTGTGTGTGTGTGTGTGTGCTGTAGTGGGAGGGGGCGGATGGAGCTCTGTTCTGGTTTAAATGTAATCATCTATTCAGGCCTGCAAAATGCATGACCTTAAAGCAGAACCAGCTTTAAAACACTCGCTCAGAGCACTTACGTCTCCCTCTCCCTCTGATACTCTAGCCCGCTTCTCCCTCCACGTGTGTGCTGGTTTACATCATTCGCACATGTTCAAAGACGATAACAGCACGAACGCAGTTTGTTCAAACGTTATTAACACTAGCAAATCTGATTATTAGTGACCTTCTAAGCTGAAGGGCTGCAATCTGTAATAGTTCCAGCAGGGGGCAGCATAATCCCAACTGGATCTAGAAATGTTGGGCTAGATGTGGGGGAACATAGTGTTATTAGAGTGCAAACAAACTAAGTGGAGCTGACACAGGGGGCACTGGTGGGGCAGTCGTGGGCTGGAGGTTCGGGAAGCAGCCTTGTGAATTGACAGGACATGACTAAAGGGCCCTTGAGCAAGATACCCAACCCTCAGCACTGTGGATAGGGCTGCCCACTACTCTGGGGAAGTGTGCTCACTGCCCCCTAGTGTGTGTATGTAGGTGTTTCACTGGATGGAAGTCTTTTCAGACTCACTGCAGTCTAGAGAACAGTCTCAGGAAGTGCAAGAGGCATATGCTTCTAGACCAGGGGTGTTTAATTAGAGTCAGTAAAGTCCAGTTAGAGGAGATCTCCTCAGGTCAAGGTCTGGACCGTCATCATTTCTAACGTGTGTTCTGATTCAGTGGTGTATCCTGTTTACTGAAGTAGTCTAGTATCAGCATCTCATACCATCAGCTACTGAAACACCAACATCACACATACCGTTCAGTATATTTCAGTATATTTACTGTTTAAATACTGAACTGAATTAATTATTTATTATTTATGAATTAATGAGGGCTACATTTAAAAAAAACAGAATGCTTTTGAAAGAAAGTGTATCTTAAAGTGTTTATTTATAGAGAAAGTAAGTAAAACGTGCGTCTTCTTGTTAACTCAGCTTCACAGATTGACATGTTGGTTGTACAGAGTGGTGTTCTCCAAAACTGGACGAGCAGGTTCATTCCAGAACCGTTCCTGTTAAACACTCTCTGTTTTGTTTTCTCTGTTGACTTTTCGGTTTTTAGAGCATGTTCTTCTTTCTGACTTGCTTTAGTCTCTGCCCCAATGTGCATAGGTCTGATTGGCTGAGGAGCCTTCAGTGATCTTACAGCGCACGTGATTGGTCTCTGAGTTCACTGTGCTGTAAAGCCCGTATACCGTAAAGACAAGAAAAGCTCCGCCGCCTAAAATAAACACAGTCTAAATTAAATCATTCTCAATAGTTTATCAGTTTGGGTCCACATTGGACCGCTGTCCACCTATTAGTGACCCCTGTTCTAGACACACACACACACACTGCACCACTTCTGTCTGTTTCGTTTTCTTGTCGCGTTAAATTTTGTTTAGTTGTTATTTAATGTGTTTATTGTGTCAATCAAGATCAGATCAATGGGAAAATAGATGGATTAACATAAAAGTAACACTGAACAAGTAAAACTCATACCCAAGTTAAGTTTATATTAAGTACACAAACACCCCCCAAATATAAATATCATGATTTTTCAATAATAAGATCTTATCATAAATCTGCTCCACTAGCTAAGGGTAGCCCTTTATTAGCAGATCTGTTTAGTTTTATTCGTTATTGATTGTTCTTTGGATATAAAAGGAATCTCTGGGGCGGAGTTTAGAGGGGCGTGTCGTTGTCAGTGGCTGATTTTGCTGTAATCCAGTAACATCCAGTTCAACCAGATGGCCTCAGACGAAAGGGCATAGGAGCGGGTTTGACATTGGGGGGAGGACACATTGGCTAATATGAATCAAAGCCCACACTATCCCCTAAATATTGCCTATAAGCTGATTCCACTGTAGGTAAGGTAGTTAATCACTGTATGTATAATGTAGTAGAACAACATTTGTGAAATTACAGTAAATAAATTATTATAAACATTATCTGTACTTCTGTTTATTATTAGATCTAATTAAACTAATACAAACTAAACAACATACTCCACATTACATGCTACTGTTGTCAGAATACTTTGAAATTATACATTCAATGTCTGGATTATACACATGTATAATATAAAAAATGAAATGACAAAACAATGTATGTTAAGGTTTCCTGACTAGACAAGACTAACATTAATGTTAGACAGTAAGGCTGTGTCCCAAACAGCACACTGTGGAACAATACATACTGCACCACTGACAGTACTTCTAACGATGGAGTTCTTTTATTTATTTATTAATTTATTTTATTTATTATTTTATTTTATTACGTATTTAGTGTAGTAGCTGTCTGCAGTTTGGGGGCAACGCCAGAGAGTAATGCAACTTTACGTTTCAGAGTGATTTCCAACTAAAGTTAATATAAACATTAGCTAACCCAAACCCTCCTAGTCTGTTACCATAACAACACATTATACTAAAGCGATTGTATTGCAGTGTATATGGTCATCCTTGATATTTATTGCTCTCATCACTGAGCTCCTGTTTAAACTGGCGAGAACTACCCGACGTTCCAGCAAGGCGAGAGCTCGGCTCAGTGAAGCTGCTGACTGCAGGATATTTCTGAACAGACATCTATCTCAACACAAGCCTTAACAAAGTAAAAGACCACCTAACAACCAGAGCCTGTTGCTAAAGACAAACACAGCACGTGAACTGCGAAGGCTGCCAAAAGAGTTTTTTTAAATAAAGTGTTTTAAACAGTTTCTGCTTTTCTGTGGTTTAATTTTTGGGTGGGACAAATCTACCTGTTTCTGATATTGGGTGGGACATGCCCCCCTTCATCCCCCCGGTTCCTACCCCAGTGCTCAGACGTGAGGCCCTACAAAACCTTTTATGGAGTTCAGTTTGTGGCGAATGTGTCAGATGATAAATAAATAAATATACAAGCAACATGTTGTGGTGGGTGGTCGAGGGTCTGGGAACAGCACACACGTGCAGCACCCTGGTGCTGTTGCCAGGCCTAGTAGCATTAGGAGTGATACGCCAACCGGCAAGGAGATCTGCCACGCTGGAGATCTGCCACGATGGTGGGGGAGGACACAGTCTCTGTGTCTGAGTGCTTTTGAGGAAGAGGGTGCGACCCTGAGGTTTTAACTATTTAATGTTGAATGGTTGATAGTGTAGTGTAGAGGCTGGTGGGGACCTGCCTGCTGTCCCAGCTGTTCAGTAGTGCTGGGCAGCAGTGACCACTACTGCTGTGTTTAATACATAAGCTTTGGTCTGAGCTGCTATGCTTCCTTCTTCTTCTTCCTCTTACTCTACACCGACACTACTCTATTAGGAACCACACAGCAAAGTATGTTGGAAAAAAATACTGAGAATGAAAAGAAGCTTTTCCCAAAGCTACTCAGCATTTTTGATGTTCTGGAGGTTCTTCTTTGACTGTGCCGTCGTTCTTTAGCTTCTTAGCTTCTTTTTATAGATGCTTTGTTTCCAAAATAAGCTCAAAATGAAGTGTTTATGAAGATGGTGTGAAATGCTCCGTTTAACAGAAACTAGAACCTGTGAGCCAGAACAGTTCACAGTGGTGGTGAATGGAACCAGACGTCCACCTCTAAAAAGCTCCCCCGCTGAAAGTTATTACATAAAATGGTTAGGAAGTGAGAGAAATAACTTACCAAATTAACTTTGATGACCACCTCATACAACACTCTCTCTCTCTGCAGAGAGCTGATCACCCCCACTCCTTTGTTTGTATTGAAATGACTCTGTCTCCTGCCTTTAGGGTGATACCAATCACCCCACCCATGTAAACTTTATCTCCTTTTGGTCTCATCTTCATCAACTTTAGCCCCTTCTTAAACTCCTCATCTTCCCCAACATTCACCCCCTTCCCATTTGACCCTTTTCTGACTTCTACTTCAACCATGTTTAGACTGGAGATAGAATTAGACTGAGTCAGAGATGGACTATACTGGACTTCAAGAGATTGAACCAGCAACAGACCAATGACCTAAGCTGTGATTAAGACTGCTTTTCTAAACGCTAACAACATTAACAACAACAAGCATTCCGGAACTTATTTATATGGATCCAACACCTCTGTGGCGTTTCTATTGTTTTTTTAACATGGTTATATATATATATATATATATATATATATATATATATATATATATATATATATATATATATATATATATATATATATATATATATACACAGAGGTTGGACAATGAAACTGAAACACCTAAATTGGACCAGTCTGGTGGTCAATCTTCATTAATTGCACCAGTAAGAGCAGAGTGTGAAGTTCAGTTAGCAGGTAAGAGCACAGTTTAGCTCAAAATATTACAATAACACAACATTATGGGACATACCAGAGTTCAAAAGAGGACAAATTGTTGGTGCACGTCTTGCTGGTGCATCTGTGACCAAGACAGCAAGTCTTTGTGATGTATCAAGAGCCACGGTATCCAGGGTAATGTCAGTATACCACCAAGAAGGACCAACCACATCCAACAGGATTAACTGTGGATGCGAGAGGAAGCTGTCTGAAAGGGATGTTGGGTTCTAACCCGGATTGTATCCAAAAAACATAAAACCACGGCTGATCAAATCCAGCAGAATTAAATGTGCACCTGAACTTTCCTGTTTCACCAGAACTGTCTGTCAGGAATATACACGGCCGGGCTGCTATAGCCAAACCTTTGGTCACTCGTGCCGATGCCAAACGTCGGTTTCAATGGTGCAAGGAGCGCAAATCTTGGTCTGTGGACAATGTGAACCATGTATTGTTCTCTGATGAGACCACCTTTACTGTTTACCCCACATCCGGGAGAGTTACGGTGTGGAGAAGCCCCAAAGAAGCGTACCACCCAGACTGTTGCATGCCCAGAGTGAAGCATGGGGGTGGATCAGTGATGGTTTGGGTTGCCATAAAATGGCTGGTGAAAGATTGGTTTGATGAACATGAAAGTGAAGTTGAACATCTCCCATGGCCTGCACAGTCACCAGATCTAAATATTATTGAGCGACTTTGGGGTGTTTTGGAGGAGCAAGTCAGGAAACGTTTTCCTTCACCAGCATCAAGTAGTGACCTGAACACTGTCCTGCAAGAAGAATGGCTTAAAATCCCTCTGACCACTGTGCAGGACTTGTATATGTCATTCCCAAGACCAATAGACGCTGTATTGGCCGCAAAAGGAGGCCCTACACCATACTAATACATTATTGTGATCTAAAACCAGTTTCATTGTCTAACCCCTGTGTGTGTATATATATATATATATATATATATATATATATATATATATATATATATATATATATATATATATATATATATATACCCCTGTATGTGTGTGTGTATATATATATATATATATATATATATATAAGTTACAATAAATAGCAAGTGCAGAGTGCGAGCAGGTTTCTCCAAATGAACCTGGTTTGCCAGTCACAGCGTGCGACCATGCGCACTTCCACGTTATTGCCTCTTCTGTTTATGAAACTTGTTGGTCCACCGCTCTTACAATTCAACCCTGTGCGACCTTGTAACTGCCACAGACAAGCAAAGCAGAGCAAATCGAGAAATCGAGTGGAGACTGTAGATGCAATGCATGCGTTGTGGAGTAATTTGAATAAATTGATTAGAGCAGTCTTCGTATATGTATTTTTGTTTTTGTGCAACATGAAATGGTTTGGATTTGTATTTTTTTTGGTTTATTTGTAGGACACCATGTTCTAGCAAAAATTATTCCTCCAATGGCATCTCTGAGATTTCATGGTGGCAGCTCCTTACTGCATTCATTAAAGCTAGTTCTATCTTATTTCATAGAATGCTACTGTGTTATGTGGACACTTGAAGCAATGTTGTGTCTGTGGGTTCCAGGACTTTTCCATCACTGCCTACTTGCTGGATCACCCCACCTGCGTGTCAATACAACACTAAAGGTCTCCTGACTTCTGATTCCTGAAGGCCGAACAGAACAGATGCCTGAAACACTGTTTTTGATAGACGTTTGATATGATTTGGCCTTAAAATCCATTCATGATGACGGGATTTTCCGATTTTCCACTGTTTTACCATCATTACATATTAAAACTAAGAAGACACTTGTGGGTTCACTGGTGGGTTTAGATAGTAAATAAAATATCTGTTGTACACACCTTGACCCCTGGTTCCCATCACCACCACTGTAAGGAAATCTGAGTCTCTACAATCAACTATCTTGCACCAAAACTAATCTTAAGTTATCACTCCACCCCATAACAAAGGTATTAGATTGAGCTTTAAACAATCAATCATGGGCAGTCGTGGCCTGAAGGTTAAGGATCTGACCGGAAGGTCACCGGTTTGATCCCTGGGACTGGAAAGCCATGACTGTAGTGCCCTTGAGCTAGGCACCTAACCCCACTTGCTCCCCGGGTGCCGTGGATAAGGGCTGCCCACCACTCTGGGGACGTGTGCTCACTGCCCCCTAGTGTGTGTTCACTAGTGTGTGTATATGTGGGTGTTTCACTGCATGGATGGGTTAAATGCAGAGGTCAAGTTCCACTGTGTGGCTAATTCTAGTTCTAAATTCTAAAAAAAAAATTCCATCACTCAGCTCCACTGTTCCACAGCCTAGTCTAACCCATGCTTGCCCGAGGCTTATGTGTTCTATTGGTCAATGCGTCTCTGTAGAGATTTGCGTCAGCTGTAGGTGACCCTAAAGTACCTGAATTTAGTTATTAGAAGGTCTTTCTGAAAACTTAGTTGAGTTAGTTGTGCTGTTTGGTTTAGTTCATGTCGCAGCAACAGTTTTTAGCCACATGGTGGCAGCAACCCTGTCACTCTGGCCTTTGGCTGCATCCTAAACCTTGAAAAACAGAAAAAACAGTTCTGGATACTTAACTGGTCAAGATGTAAACAAAGTCATCCACAGCAGGAGCTGCAGAGACTCAGATTTCTGTGGTGGTGATGAGAACCAGCGGTCAGCATGTCTACAACGCAAATATAGAAACCACCTGTGAGCCTTCATATGTATTCTGGATGTTTATATATATATATGGAGTGTTGAAGATGATAACAGATAATAATAAGTTTCTTTGGGGACTATTTTGCCTCACAATGCCCGGCATGTATCCCTCCATCATGAATAGATTTTAAGGCCAATATCTTTTCAATTCTATCGCAAAACAATGTGTCAGGCATCAACCAGTGTTTATAACTATTTCCTGTAATACGTTTCTGTGAGGGAGCTTCTAGAGGTGGACGTCTGGTTCCATTCACCAGAACTGTGTGTTTCATACCAAACCACTCTGAATGACTCAAGGGTGTAGGAGTGGGTTTGATATATAAATCTAATATAATCTATATCTAATGTCATTACACATATCTAATATAAATCAAAGTCCACCCTGTCCCATAAAATATTACTTATAAGCTGATCCCACTGTAGGAAAGGTAGTTAATCACTGTATGTATAGTGACGTAGAACAACATTTGTGGAATTACAGTAAATTACTAATAAATAAACAAAATACAACCTTATCTGTACGTCTGTTTATTATTAGATTAATCCAATTAAAGATCTTATAAAGTGGTCTTGCTGTGGACATTATGGGAAGTCTTGATTTATAGAATTTTTATATAATTACAGTAATTACAGACCAGATCAGTCCAATCCTGTGCATTTCTTATGAAACAGGGAGTCGACTTCACTTAGTCTGGGACTAAACTGCAGAGCCAACTCTGAATCATCAGTGTGAAATATTTTTAGTCTAGGATTAGTCTGATAAACTGACTCAACAAGTGTGAGTCCTGCAGCATCGTTGGAGGCTTTATCTCTAGCGCGAACGAGAAGAGAGAGAGAGAGAGAGAGAGAGAGAGAGAGAGAGAGAGAGAAAGAGAGAGAGAGAGAATGAAAAAGAGATGAGAGGGGAGGAAATGATAGAGAAAAAGGGAGAGAGAAGACAGAGAGAAGAGATAGATGGAGATTATGGACACAAAGAGAGAGAGTGAGCGAGAGAAAGAGAGGAGAGTAGAGAGATAAAAAGAAAAAAGAAAGAAAGATGGGAGAGGGGAGGAAAGGAATGAAAAAAGGCAAAGAGAGAGGAAGAGATGGAGAGGTAGAGCGAGAGAGAACAGAGAGGAGAGAAAGATGGAGATTATGGCCACAGAGAGAGAGAGAGAGAGAGAGAGAGAGAGAGAGAGAGAGAGATAAAAAGAAACAAACAAATAAAGAGAGATAAAGGGGAGGAAAGAAAAGAAAAAATGAAAGAGATAGGAGAAGGGAGGAAAGGAATGATAAAAAGACAGAGAGAGGGGAAAGAGATGGAGAGGGAGAGAGAAGACAGAGAGGAAAGAAAGATTGAGATGACGGGCCGTGGTAGAAATAGAGTGAGCGAGAGAGACAGCGGAAAGAGGGATGAGATAGGAAATAGAAACAGAATGAAGAAAGAAAAAGAAGGAGACCAGAGAAAGAGAGAAAGGGAAAACAGAGAGAGAGACTGAGAGAGGGAGAGAAAGAAGGAAAGAAAGAAATAAGGAGAGGAAAGGGGAGGAAAAGACAGAGAAAATAGAAGGGAGAGGAAAGAGATGAAGAGAAGGAGTGAAATGACAAAGAAGAGAACAATGGGGATAATGAGCAGAGAGAGAGAGCGAGTGAGTGAGATAGAGAGAATAGAGAGCGAAAAGAAAGATGGAGAGAGGAAACAGAATTAAGAAAATAAAAAGCAAAGAGGGATGAGAGAGGGAAGGGATGGAGAGAGAGTGAGAAAGAAGGAGAGATGACAGAGAGGAGAGACAGAATGAGCTAATGGGCAGAGATAGAGAGCGAGTGAGTGAGTAAGAGAGAGAAAAGAAAGATGTAGAGATAATAGAGATAGAATTGAGAAAATAACAAAGCAAAGAATGAGGCAAGAAGGAGGAGAGACAGAGTGGAAAAGAAGAAAAGGAGGAAAGGAGAAGAAGAAATGGAAAGAGAAACACAGACAGAGGGAAAAGAGATAGCGAAAGAAGATGCAGAGAGCAGAGAGAGATGAAAAGGGAGAGAGGAGAGAGAGGTGGAGCGAGAAAGAGAGTGGTTAGACAAGTAGTCAAAGACAGAGAGGAGAGAAAGATGGAGAAAGGGCACATATAGAGGACAGAGAGATGGAGAGAGAGAGAGAGAGAGAGAGAGAGTGAATGGTGTGAGTAAGACGAGGACAGTAATGATGTATTTATTAGTTTATATTTATACAGTGTTGAGTCTCTATTACTGCCAACATCAGCATCCAGCACACATACCCGTCTCCTGTATCTCCTCCTCTAAAGGTTAGAGTCTAATGATTAAACCCAGCAGGTCACAGAGGAGGAATACAGGAGAGTCTATCAGGGCTGCAAATCCTCCATCAATCAATGATTTACAAAACTGTGATTGTCTGTCACAGCCGTATCTAAGCTCTGCTGGAGAAGATGAACCTCAGCCTGAGCCCCTCAGAGCTGTCCTGCAACGAGGACGGCAGCAGCAGTAAATCAGTCACAGTTATTATAGTAAGAAATGATGATGGGTGTTAATGAGGCGCGTACCCAGGCTGTCCTGGTCATCTGGCGGGTGGAGCTACTCTCCTTTCATTCCAGAAGACTCAATCACTAAACTACTTACTGTGGTGTCTAACCATTACAGACCAATAACAGGCCATTACACACCCACAAGTTAATATTGGTTATCTAACTAGTAACCTGAGCTTAAACACCTCTGAGATTAGAGGTTAAACCCATCCTGTATAAAGACCAAACATTTTTTATAAACAGCTTAACACCATCAAATCTGTGTAATAACATCAGACAGTAAAACGGCATCACACTACAAAACTAAATCAGAGACCTAATGGCATCGATGGCATCAATGGCAGTGTGATGGCATTAGACATTGCAAGGCTTCAGACATTGTAATAACCTCACACAGTGCAAAGGCTTTAGGCATTATTATGGCATCAGACAGTGTAACGGCAGCAGACAGTCAAGTGGCATCGGACCATGAAATGGCAACAGACAGGGAAATGGCATCAGACTATAAAACAACACCACACGAAATTTGCCTCAGGCAGCATGAAGGCATCAGTCAACATCATAGCCTTAGGCATCAAACAGCATATAGTGTAATGACCAGTGGCCTATAATGGCCTAAGCCTGCATAACAGAATCAGACAGCATGTCCGCCCTAAAAGCTAATATCATAGATAGTATAAAAAAATTTGACAAAATACTTGCACCAAAGGCTGTGTGACAACATCAGAACAGTGTAATGGCTTTAAACGACACAACAGCATTAGACAGCCGCTCAGAATTAGACAGTGTAGTGGCTTTAAACACTGTAACAGCATCAGACAGTGTAATGGTATTAGACAGTGTACTGGCATCAGGCAGCTTAACAACATTAGGCAATGCAATAATCTTAAACAGGTAAACAGCATCATACAGCATAACGGCATTCAACAGTGTGATGGCATCGGACAACATGAGGGCATCAGACAGTGTAATGATATTAGACAGCATAACAGCTTTAGACAATGTAATGGTATTAGATGGTGTAATTGCCGTAAACAGTGTATTGGCATCTGGCAGCATAATGCCGTCAGACAGTGTAATGGCATCAGACAGTGTAATGACATGAGGCAGCATAACGGCATTAGACGGTGTAAAGGCATCATACACTGTAATGGCCGTAAACAGTGTGACGCGTCAGACAGCATACCAACATTAGACACTGCAACTGCCGTAAACAGCAAAATGGCATCAGACAGTGTAATAACATTAGGCAGCATAACAGCATTAGATAGTGTTAAGGCATCTTACACTGTAATGGGCGTAGACAGTGTGACGCATCAGACAGCATACCAACATTAGACACTGTAACTGCCATAAATAGCAAAATGGCATCAGTCGGTGTTATGGCATTAGGAAGCATTTCGGCATTAGACGGTGTAAAGGCATCATACACTGTAATGGGCGTAAACAGTGTGACACATCAGACAGCATTTCAATATTAGACACCGTAACTGCCGTAAACAGCAAAATGGCATCAGACAGTGTAATGACTTTAGACAGCATAGCGGCATTAGACGGTGTAAAGGCATCATACACTGTAATGGCCGTAAACAGTGTGACGCATCAGACAGCATACCAACATTAGACACTGTAACTGCCATAAACAGCAAAATGGCATCAGACAGTGTAATGACTTTAGGCAGCATAGCGGCATTAGATGGTGTAAAGGCATCATACACTGTAATGGGCGTAGACAGTGTGACGCATCAGACAGCATACCAACATTAGACACTGTAACTGCCATAAACAGCAAAATGGCATCAGACAGTGTAATGACTTTAGGCAGCATAGCGGCATTATATGGTGTAAAGGCATCATACACTGTAATGGGCGTAAACAGTGTGACACATCAGACAGCATTTCAATATTAGACACCGTAACTGCCGTAAACAGCAAAATGGCATCAGACAGTGTAATGACTTTAGACAGCATAGCGGCATTAGACGGTGTAAAGGCATCATACACTGTAATGGCCGTAAACAGTGTGACACATCAGACAGCATACCAACATTAGACACTGTAACTGCCATAAACAGCAAAATGGCATCAGACAGTGTAATGACTTTAGGCAGCATAGCGGCATTATATGGTGTAACGGCATCATACACTGTAATGGCCGTAAACAGTGTGACACATCAGACAGCATACCAACATTAGACACTGTAACTGCCATAAACAGCAAAATGGCATCAGACAGTGTAATGACTTTAGGCAGCATAGCGGCATTATATGGTGTAAAGGCATCATACACTGTAATGGGCGTAGACAGTGTGACGCATCAGACAGCATACCAACATTAGACACTGTAACTGCCATAAACAGCAAAATGGCATTAGACAGTGTAATGACATTAGGCAGCATAGCGGCATTAGATGGTGTAACGGCATCATACACTGTAATGGCCGTAAACAGTGTGACACATCAGACAGCATACCAACATTAGACACTGTAACTGTTGTAAACAGCTAAATGGCATCAGACAGTATAATGGAATCGGACACTGTAACCGTGTTATTATGTAATGCCATTAGAACAATGTAACAATGTCTGACAAAGTAACCGGAACCATAAAGTTTAACTGCGTAGGGAAAGTCTAACACCGCTAAACAGTTCAACAACAACATCACCAAACACCAAAACACTAATAAATGTGAGTAATAAATAAATAAATAAATAAATAAAAATATTCAATAATAATAGTTTTTGAAACCCAGCACAACCATGTGCCCCTGTGCTAACTGTGCTAGCAGCAGCAGCTACAGAATCCACAGCCACACATACACCAACCCCAGTGTGAGCCTGACCAGGTTCAGCAGCGTCACTCTTTGTCACTCCCTCCTCTTCGTCCTCGTCCTCGGCCTTGTTGCCCCGAGACAGCAGCCGGCGGAATGCGCTCAGGTAGCGTGTCATTCTCCACGTTTGTGTGTGTGCTGTTAGTGTTGTTTACGACGTCCTCGGCCGGCCTGTGAGTTGCGGTACTCTGTACTGAGGTGGTCTCTACTACTGTATATAGATCCACGGTGGTCTGCATTACTCTCAATGCTGTTACCACATTAAGACTATCAGCGCACACACACACAGATCCAATCACGCAGCTGACTTTGGGGGGTTTGTGTGATTGGATCTCTGCGAGTGTCGTTCCACTGGGGGGTATTTAACAGGATTAAGTGGTCACCCAAAACCACATACACACAGACACGCCCTGCGCTTCCCACACTCGCCTTCTCTGTCCGTTCAGAGACAGAGTCAGAGAAGCAGCGTTGGGGGCACTGCGATCCAAAATAGGGCTGGCTGTCATGAAACAAGTTGCAAGCTGTGAGTTGCATGCAACCTGAATTCTTTGCTAAAGCAAAAGGTTGTATATTTTGATACTGAGTTGCAGGATGCTTCTTTTAAGCCATCTAATAAACCATTATCTGTTTTATTTTCTTGGCCATTGATTTAGTGAAATCAGTCATTTGATTGGTTATTTCATGAAATTTGTTAATGGTCGCAACTGAGTTTCAACAGAGTTGCAGGATGCTTCTTCTAAGCCATCTAATAAACCATTATCTGTTTTATTTTCTTGGCCATTGATTTAGTGAAATCAGTCATTTGATTGGTTATTTCATGAAATTTGTTAATGGTCGCAACTGAGTTTCAACAGAGTTGCAGGATGCTTCTTCTAAGCCATCTAATAAACCATTATCTGTTTTATTTTCTTGGCCATTGATTTAGTGAAATCAGTCATTTGATTGGTTATTTCATGAAACTTCTTGCTGGTTGCGACTGAGCTTCAACTAAGTTGCAGAATGCTTCTTTTAAGCCATCTAATAAAATGATTTTCTGTTTCATTTTCTTGCTTGTGGATTTCATCTGTTGTTTGATTGGCTGTTTCATGAAACTTGTTAATGCTTGCAACTGAGTTTCAACTAAGTTGCAGGATGCTTCTTTTAAGGCATCTAATAAATCATTATCTGTTTTATTTTTTGGCCATTGATTTCATTGAAGTCGTTAGTTTGGGTATTTCATGAAATGTGTTTATGGCTGCAACTGTTGCTCCTGATGATGCTTTACTTTTTGCAACTCAACTGCAATTTGGTTTTTATGTAGTTTTTAAGCAAAGTCGCATTAAAGCCTCACCCCTGCCTAAAATATTTTAAAAAATTGACCAGATTTTTCTTTATGAGTTTCAACTAAGTTGCAGGATGCTTCTTTTAAGCCATCTAATAAGCCATTTTCTGTTTTATTTTTTTGGCCATTGAATTCATTGAAGTCATTGGTTTGGGTGTCTTTCATGAAACGTGTTTATGGCCGCAACTGATGATGCTTTACTTTTTGCAACTCAACTGCAATTTAGTTTAATGTAGTTTTTAAGCAAAATCACAATGAAAGCATACATTTCCTTTATATAGATTGTACATAATACGAGCAAACGTGCTACCTGTGTCAGCTGATTGTGTAAATATGAGCATTGTGAACACAAGCAATGTCTTAATATATCATCGCTGTCCAAAGAAAAATATCTCTGAACGACTTTACACTACATTATTAAATTTCATGTATGTTAATGTTTGTTGTTTAACATAAATACTTTTTTTTACAGTATTAGTTTAAATTTTACAAAAGAATAAAAAAAATAATATATATTTTTTTAACAATGACTATATATATACAAGATCAAATATAGTGAGAGTGCACTGCAGCTGGGCTTGAATATATATGAGTAAATATGTGTCCTTATCTATTAATGGTATATACTCAGGCTCAGAAAGAAGGTCTGGTTCAATCTTAAGTTCCCAGATGATCTCATAATCAACATTAAACTGATGATGATATGATGGCCATAGTAGTTCATTCATTCACATCCTCAGTAGACTTGTACTCCACCCAGTTTTGACTAAGTTCTCTTTGAATTCTGCTTAAGAAGTGGGGTACATGTTGCATGCAATTTCACATTTCTACCAGAGAGGTCGCCAAATCCCCAGAACACATCCACAGTTTTTTCAAACATGGTCAGCCCTTCATTCTGGGCATGTCTTACTAAAAAGCAAGGACAGTGTCAAGCCTTTGCATGTTTACAGGGATCAATAGCTACTGAAAAGTAAAGTAATGAGTAGTGAGAGTACTTTTTTTTACAGCTTGAGAGAGTTCTGATGCACTTTCTTTAAGTAGCTACAAGGACTCTGCTCAAGAGTGTGTAAGGAGTGTATGAGGAGCATGTATGAGGTAAGGTGATCCTCTCGGGGTGAGTGTGTGTGTCGTGTTGGAGCGTCTATTCCCAGTGTGGAAAGAGAGACGTGAGACAGAGCTCGGATATTAATAACACTGTTTATATGCAGAAAGCGCTGCACAAGCAGATTCAGCAGATTCTTACAGTCGCACACATGCACAAACACACCGCAGCGCCCGCCTCGCAGCTACGTGAATTGTCCTGACCTGTAAACGGAGTGAAAGTAATTCCATTTTTGACACTAGTAGACAGAAGTAGTAGTTCCTCTGTTTGCCAGCAGGAGTCTCTGTTCAGTTATATGCTGGGATGGCACTGATATGTTGTTTTTTCAAATATTCAATGCTTTAAATATGTTTTCATAGTTGTTTCCCTGTCAATCAGTGGAGGTGTGTCTGCAGTCACATAGTCTTGCTAGCAGGGGTTTCTGTTTGGCTATATTCTCACCAGCAACAACACATTACATATTTGTTAAAATACAGGCTATAAAAGCTTAGAAATGTTCCACTGTACTCCCTTTGTTTGATAGTAGGGGTCTCCACTTATCTGTGTTCTGTCTAGCAACAACACATAAGATGTTTGTTTAAATATACATAGACTATAATATAGGCATAAAAGTGTTTTTATTGTAGTTCCTCTGTCTGCCAGCAGAGGTCTCTGTTCAGTCATATTCTGGCTATTAATATTGTTGTTGTCTACACAATGTTGTGGGTTCTTTTCAGGCTTCTTAATGGTTTCTTTATGATTCCTCTGCCCCACTTAATCTTGTTGCTGGCTTTTACTCCTCCCTTTTTAAAATCCCTCCCACTAAGACCACTCCCTCTCCTCCCTAAAACCCCTCACAGTTGGACTCCCTCTCCTTTCTGAAACTCGTCACAGTTAGGTTCCCCTGTTTCCTCCCTAAAACCCCACCCAGTTAGGCTCCTCCCAGTTAGGTTCCCCTGTTTCCTCCCTAAAATCCCTCCCAGTTAGGCTCCTCCCAGTTAGGCTCCCCTGTTTCCTCCCAAAAATCCCTCCCAGTTAGGTTCCCCTGTTTCCTCCCTAAAACTCCTCCCAGTTAGGCTCCCTTCTCTCCTTTCTAAAACTCCTCCCAGTTAGGCTCCCTTCTCTCCTTTCTAAAACTCCTCCCAGTTAGGCTCCCTTCTCTCCTTTCTAAAACTCCTCCCAGTTAGGCTCCCTTCTCTCCTTTCTAAAACTCCTCCCAGTTAGGCTCCCTTCTCTCCTTTCTAAAACTTCTCCCAGTTAGGCTCCCTTCTCTCCTTTCTAAAACTCCTCCCAGTTAGTCTCCCTTCTCTCCTTTCTAAAACTCCTACCAGTTAGGTTCCCCTGTTTCCTCCCTAAAACCCCTACCAGTTAGGCTCCTCCCTCTCCTCTCTAAAACCCTTCCCAGTTAGCCCCCCCCTCCTCTCTAAAACTCCTCCCAGTTAGGTTCCCCTGTTTCCTCCCAAAAACTTCTCCTAGTTAGGCTCCTCCCTCTCCTTTCTAAAACTCCTCCCAGTTAGGTTCCTTTGTTTCCTCCCTGAAACCCCTCCCAGTTAGGCTCCTCCCTCTGCTATCTAAAAGTCCTCCCAGTTAGGCTCCTCCCTCTCCTCTCTAAAACCCCTCCCAGTTAGACCTCCTTTCCTCTCTAAAACTCCTCCCAGTTAGGTTCCTCTGTTTCCTCCCTAAATTCCTCCCAGTTAGGCTCCTCCCTCTCCTCTCTAAAACTCCTCCCAGTTAGGTGCCCCACTTTCTTCCCTAAAACCCCTCCCAGTTTGGCTCCCCCCTTCCCACCCAGAAACCCCAGCCGTTTGTCTACTACCTGTATAAAACATTCCTAGTTGGACTCCCTCTTCTCTCTAACACCTCTCCTAGTTAGGCCCCCCCTCTCTAAAACCCCTCCCAGTTAAGCTCCTCCCTCTCCTCTCTAAAACCTTTCCTGGTTAGGCTCCTCCCTCTCTTCCTTGAAACCCCTACCATTTGAACACCCTCTCCTCTTTTAAACTCCTCCTGGATGGGCTCCTCCCTCTCTTCTCTAAACCCCTGCCAGTTAGACTCAGTTACTCTATTACCTGAAACCCCTCCCAGCAAAACTCCTTTCTCTACTCCCTAAAACCTTCCTAGTTAGGCTCCTCTCTCTCCTCCTAGAAATCCCTGCCAGTTAGACTCCTCCCTCTATTCCCTGAAAACAATCCCAGTTTGACTACCTCTTCGCTATAAAACCCCTCCCAGGTAGACTCCTCCCCCTGCTCACTGAAGCCCCTCCTAGTTAGGCTCCTCCCTGTCCTGCCAAACGTCTTCCCAGTTAGGCTCTCCCCTCTCTTCTCAGAAACTGGTCCCAGTTAGACTCCTCCCTCTATTCCCTGAAAACATTCCCAGTTGGACTCCTTCTTCACTTTAAAACCCCTCCCGGATAGACTCCTCCCCCTGCTCACTGAAGCCCCTCCTAGTTAGGCTCCTCCCTGTCCTCCCAAATGCCCTCCCGGTTAGACTCCTCCCTCTCCTCTTAGAAACCTTCCCACTTAGACTCCCCCCTCTCCTCCCTGAAACTCCTTTCCTCCTCCTTCTTCCCAGCAGCAGATTTTAGTGAAGCAGCTGGACTAACTTCTAATCTCAAAATATTTATATTTTTTTTCTAGTTATACAATTTTTACTGTAACATCTATATTACATGATTGTTATCTGTATACACTTCACAGCATCCACAGGTTATTCCTGTTAATAATACTGTTTTTGAATGTGTTTTAAACACAACACTGAGCAACACTGTACTATATATAGTTCATAGCCTCCTAATGTCATTTCCCCTGGTCAGTGTGTAATCTTAGGAGAGGTTTTAGTCATTTTGTGGGTCAGTGTGCCTTCACTTATTTACAACTTGTCCTCAAAAGTATAACAATACAAGAATGCCTGTGCATGTGTGTTACTCTGGGGGAAGTAAGATGGATAAACATCAGAATGCTGATATCAGCAAAAAGCACACACATTCTGGCTTATAGACACCAGCAAAAAAGAGAAAACAACTACAGAGAGAGAGAGAGAGAGAGAGAGAGAGAGTAACAGACAGACAGAGAGAGAGAGAGAGAGAGAGAGAGAGAGAGAGAGAGAGATACCAGAGGGAATACCCAGATAGGTTAGGCTCAGATTAATACAAATGACCTTATAAAACACTGTAACTAAACACTAACAATGAAACACATATGGTCCCCCCGAAATACATAAGCCCCACCCATTTTACTCTGACAGGGGGCACCCAGATAGGCAAGCCCTGTACTCCCTAACCACTTTACTCTGAAGGGCTGCACCCAGGTGCATATGCCCCGCCTCTTCATGCCCACTTTACTCTAATGGACTGCACCAGGGTGCATATGCCCCGCCCCTTCATGCCCACTTTAATCTGTTGGATTGCACCCAGGTGCATATGCCCCACCCCGTCATGCCCACTTTACTCTGATAGGCTGCACCCAGATAAACAAGTTGCACCTCTTCTTCACCTATTTTACTCTGAAGGGCTGCACCCAGAGGCACAAGCACCCCCCCTTCTTGCCCACTTTACTCGGATGGGCTGGACCCAGCTAATAAGCCCCACTTCTTTATGCCCACTTTACTTTGATGGGCTGCACCCACATGAACAAGCAGTACCCTCTCTTCCCCCATTTTATCCTAATAAGCTGCATCCGCATGCATAAACCCCACCCTTTCCTGTGTACTTTACTCTGATAGGCTGCACCCAGACACACAGACCCACCCCTTAATGCCCAATTTACTCTGACTTGCTGCACCCAGTTGAACATTAGCAACCTCCCTCCACCCATTTTATTCTGGTTACTCTGACAGGCTGCACCCAAATGCATAAGCCACGCCCTTTCCTGCCTTTTTCACTCTGATAGGTTGCGCCCAGATGCACAAGGCTACTTAACTGTCATGCCTACTTTACTCTGATAGGCTGCACCCAATTAAATAAGTAGCATCCTCTCGCCACCAATTTTACTGCACAAGCCCCGCCCCTTCCTCTCCATTTAGCCTAGTCTATAATAAT
The DNA here is from genome assembly GCA_021613375.1 of Megaleporinus macrocephalus. NCBI lineage: Eukaryota > Metazoa > Chordata > Actinopteri > Characiformes > Anostomidae > Megaleporinus > Megaleporinus macrocephalus. The sequence continues at coordinate 6,455,556 of CM038716.1, forward strand.
TTATAGGTTTCTATAGATCAGATTAGCAATATGTTATTCAAAGTAGGCTTTTATCACCACGCCCCTTCCTGGAGAAGAACAATTCCACGTCCCTGTATAGACGATGATAGCAAAACAAAGAAAACTGAAACGTGTTTCTAAGTTTGTAACTCAAACTAAGGGGCTCAGGCTACCCTTACAAAAAAGAAGTTCATTCAAGGGTACCATTAGTTTAAAGGACTACTAAAAGGAAGTGAGTATGCTTTCAGTTTACTTTTTATGTACTTCTCAGTAATATACTAAACAAAGTTATACTTAAGTATGCGTGGGTTATACTGACAAGTATAGAACAAGTATATTTGGCCTTTACTTGTACTTAATATTTTGATTGAGATAGTAGAAGTAAGTATTCTTGCTCTACACAAAAACACATCCAGTACAATTTTTATTTAAAATTTGATTTATAAAGTTTTATAAAGGTACAAATATGTTTCTTAATCTGAGTGTGTCTTGTTTATTTTACGTGTGTCCACTGGTGAGTAAGTAAACACTGTTAAGTTCTATTTTAAGTAGAAAAAAACCTTAAACCTAGTCATATACTTTAAAGTACAACAATAATATAAGCAGTAAATTATAAGTATTATATTAAGTTCACTTAAAGAAAACGTACAAGCTAGTAAACTAACAGTAAACCCTTAAGATTACTTTTAATGTAGTTGCAGTACAAAAGATGTAAACTAGTTTTATACTTGGTTTACTACTCTTACACTTGAAGTGTACTTAAAAGTATACTTTTAAAAACTAGAAAGTGGGCCAATTTAGTCCCAAGAGGTATTAAAATAGTACATATACAAGTGTACTACTAGTACAATGACATTAGTATAGTAACTGCATAAGGTATACTTAATAAAATGAACTTTAAGGGTAGTCAACCGGCCTAATGAAGCTAGCCAGGTCAGTTATCAGAGCATAGTGCTCATGCTACTGATGCATACTATTTGTACAGCATGACTGAAAAGTAAAATATTTCACATAATATTACATACTATTATTAAATATTTTAGATAAATATTTTAACTTTCAGAAATAAAACATTTTACTGTTAATCTGGTAATTGAAGACTCAATCAGATAAAAATAGATGTTCAGTTAGGACTAACTGGGCATTCAGTTGGGTCACCTCACCAGATGATGCTGGGAGACTGAAGGGACTCAAGATGGAGCAGATTTATTGATGTGTTTGATGTATCTTTCATATTTTACGTCAAGCAGAGTGGACATATAAGACACTAATTCAGTTCTAGTGGTTCTCCATTGGTTGTTTGTTACTCTATGGCTGCTGTGGTTTTCCCCAAAAAAGCGGTGGGAACGTGTTCCAAGCCAAATTTCCATAGATGTGTCAATGTGATGTATGAAAGAGGGACACTCTGTAGAGAATGAAGAGGGTATCAGCCATACAGATTCATACAGTTTAAGCATGTTCATCTTTACAGTGTTTCTGCAGTGAACTGCAACCACATTTTCAGTACTGTGTGCCATTCGCCGGTGACGGGGGAAATGAAATAATATTACGTTAGTACAAATCAGCCTGACTGAGACTGAGACTATCACACTACTGCAGTGCGTTGGGTGATTATTCACTGCTCTGCACTGCAGTAAAGTCAGTAAGAGGAAACGGATGGACACTGCTGGACTGAAGGATCATGCTGACCTCTCGTTATCAGCCAGCAGTATCCTCCAGCTCCTCTCAGGACGTGAACCTGCTCCGCTGGTCCAGGCTCGCCTCTAGCATGCCCCTTTCTGGCTAATCACTGAGGTCAAACAATTAAAACTTGATTTCAGAACTTCAGCCAAGAGCCAACTTTATCTGATTATATCACTGGAAATAAAACAGGAACCAAAATAGAACCAGAGCCAGTTTCGACAGCACTAAAAATATGCTATTTAAGACCAATTAGCATGAGCTCCTTTACTAACTAGCTCTATTCCTGATATGTATATATGTTAGCACTAAGCTAACGCCAGTGCACACAGACATTTATGGGCCATTCTAGATTAAACATGGACTTGTGAAGCCTGTAAAACTGATTCCATACCTTTTATTAAAATATATTTGATTATGTAAATATACATAACACTAAATATCAGAGTCATGGTAGATATAGTCGTGGTACAATGTGTACAATGTGGACTCATACACGATGGTAGATATAGAACATAGAGGAACACATAGAAAATGCTAGATATAGAACATAGAGGAACACATAGAAGATGCCAAATATAGAACATAGAGGAACACATAGGAGATGCCAAATATAGAACATAGAGGAACACATAGAAGATGCCAAATATAGAACATAGAGGAACACATAGAAGATGCCAAATATAGAACATAGAGGAACACATAGAAGATGCCAAATATAGAACATAGAGGAACACATAGGAGATGCTAGATATAGAACATGTGGAACAAATACAGGATGGTGAAGATAGAACATGGAGAAACACATAGAAGATGCCAAATATAGAACATAGAGGAACACATAAGAGATGCTAGATATAGAACATAGAGGAACACATAGAAGATGCCAAATATAGAACATAGAGAAACCCATAGGAGATGCTAGATATAGAACACGTGGAACAAATACAGGATGGTGAATATAGAACATGGAGAAACACATAGAAGATGGTAGATATAAAACATGGTGGAACACATACAAAATGGTAAATATAGAACATAGAGGACAACATAGAAGATGGTGGATATAGAACATAGAGGAACACATACAGGGTGGAAGATATAGAACATGGTGGAACATATCCAGGATGGTAAACATAGAACATGGAGAAACACATAAAGAGAGAGAAAATGTGGTACATATGGAACATGGTGGAACACACACAGATAGAGACCATGTTAGAACATGATAGAACAGGGTGGAATACATACAGGATAGTAAAATATAGTACATGCTGGAACACTTACAGAGACAGAACATGATGGAACACAAAGGATAGCAGATACAGAACATGGTGGAACACACAAGATGGTGGACAAAGGATATGGGAGAACACATAAAGTAGCAGATATAGAATGGATGGTGGATGGTGGAACATATACTGACTGGCAGGTATGGAACATGCTGGAACACATAAAGAGAGAACATGTTAGAACATGGTGGAACACATACAGGGTGGTAGATATAGAACATGGTGGAACACATACAGACAGAGACAATGATAGAACATGGTGGAACACATACAGGGTGGTAGATATAGAACATGGTGGAACACATACAGACAGAGACAATGATAGAACATGGTGGAACGTTTACATGATGGTAGATATAGAACATGCTAGAGCACATACAGAGAAAGAGAATGAGAGGTGAAACACATAGGACAGCAGATATAGAACATGGTGGAACCTATACATGATGGTAGACACAGAACGTGGTTAATTACATAGAACATGGTGCTAAACATTAAATAGGACAAAATGGAACACATACTTTTGGGTAAATGTAGATCATTTAAACATATGAGCCATCAACAATAATCGGAGGGACCTGAAAAGGTAGATTTGTATGTGCCTAATTAAACATATTCTTAAATATAAAGTGAATAACTGAATTAAAACTGAATTAAAAGTGACAAGTTTTATGGTTAACTGTAATGGCTTGCATGATGAAAACGTGCTAACTTGCTAACTCTGCCTGAGGTGGGAAGATAGCCATGGCAGGGATGTTAGACTGTTCTTCACACTGGCACCCTGAAACTTCACACACATACAAGATAAAGAATTTGAGGGAATAAATTGTTTGTGTATGTGTTGAACTGTCATGCTAATCTTGTACTATACAGCCTTTGGCAGCCTCAGAGGCTAGTGTTAGCTTAGCCAGCAGGCTAAAACATGTTTGCACACCATGACATAGGTTCAATAAGCTTAAAGGATGTCTTAAATGTGAGTCAATCGCATTTTGTGTGTTGAGCTATGCTAATCTCATTTCATAATATGGCCCTTGGAAACATCTGAGGCAAGCATTAGCTTAGCAAGTTTCACACCCTAAAATACAGATAAAATATCCACAAGTTTAGAGATTAAATACTCGAATCTGAGCAGCTGAGTGAGGTTGCAGTGCCGCAAAAAAGAATATAACCTGTTCTGTAATGTGTTGAAGTAAGTTAGCCTGCTAAGCTATTTTTAGCATAATCAGCTCAACTTTGGTTTTCTTAGTAATGCTTAGCATTTGGCAATGGTTTGATTATGGTTTAACATATGATAGCAGACTCTGTACACTGGACATACAAAGATTCTACTTCACAAGCAACTCCTCAACAGACACCCACAAGATTTCCTGTTCCTGGTATGTGAGTGTAGACAGAAGTACATCTGGGTGGAGCCTTCCTACAACAGTTGTTTATTCCACATTGCTGGCCATTGTTTCCCACAACATCTATAAATCATTGCCTGGATGACTCAACACATCAACATACTTTTAACTACAGTAACACTATCAGCTCCAGCAGTCAGAGTTCATTTATCCACTCCTCTTCCATAAGACAAAGGGAGCGAAAGAAAGGCTCTGTTTGGGTGAGATGTCCAGTCGTCTGAAACTTGGAGCCAGAATCAATATCCACCGTCAGCAGCACCACAGCGTCTATACAACTTAGGTTACGCCTACACACACACGATATGTCCGTTCTGTTCACCAAAAGCTCTAATGCACATATATGCCCTCAGACTGTACAGCAAATGGCTATAACAGTGTAACAGTCAGCTTCAGCCCTGTAACAGTGCAACAGTCAGGTTCAACTCGTAACAGTGCAACAGTCAGGTTCAGTTCTGTAACAGTGCAACTGTAACAAAACAATATAATCAGCTTTTTAATAGAGTAACAGTCAGGTTGGGTTCTGTAACAGTATATTGGTTATGTTTGTTCCTGTAATAGTGTAAGAGTCAGATTGGCTTCTGCAACAGTGTAACAGTCAGGCTTAGCTCTGTAACAGAGTAACAGTTATATTCAGCTCTATAACAATGTAACAGTCGTGTTCGGTCAGGTTCTGCCTTGTAACAGTGTAACACTCAGTGTGACACACTGAGCTTTCTACCAGTGTAACAATCAGGTTCAGCTCTGTAACTACATAAACATCATTCTAACTAATTCTAACTAATTTGTAGTCCAATCAGTTCTGTAACATCATAGCACTATCATAGTCAGGTTTAACTTTAATAGTGTAACCGTCCAGCTATGTAACGGCACTGTTAGCCCTACAACACTGTCAAAGTCAGATCATGCTTTAGCTCTCTAACTGTAAAATGGTCAAGCTCAGTTCCGTGACACCATAACACCATTATGAACAGGATCTCTCTCTATCACTCTATAACCCAGGATCTCTCTCTCAACTCTATAACCCTGTAACAGTCAGGTACATCCCTGTAACAACATAACTCTAACAGCAGTGTAACTCTAACTGTAGCAGACAAATCAGTTCTCTACACCATGACAGTCATGTTTAGCTCTGTACCAGTCTAACAGTCAGGTTTAGCTCTGTGCCAGTGTAACAGTCATGTTTAGCTCTGTACCAGTCTAACAGTCAGGTTTAGCTCTGTACCAGTGTAACAGTCATGTTTAGCTCTGTACCAGTCTAACAGTCAGGTTTAGCTCTGTACCAGTGTAACAGTTATGTTCAGCTTTGTAACAGTGTAACAGTCAGGTTTAGCTCTGTACCAGTGTAACAGTCAGGTTTAGCTCTGTACCAGTGTAACAGTCATGTTTAGCTCTGTACCAGTGTAACAGTCAGGTTCAGCTCTGTACCAGTGTAACAGTCATGTTTAGCTCTGTACCAGTGTAACAGTCAGGTTCAGCTCTGTACCAGTGTAACAGTCAGGTTTAGCTCTGTACCAGTGTAACAGTCAGGTTTAGCTCTGTACCAGTGTAACAGTTATGTTCAGCTCTGTAAAAGTGTAAAAATCAGGTTTAGCTATGTACCAGTGTAACAGTCATGTTTAGCTCTGTACCAGTCTAACAGTCAGGTCTAGCTCTGTACCAGTGTAACAGTCAGGTTTAGCTCTGTACCAGTGTAACAGTCATGTTTAGCTCTGTACCAGTGTAACAGTCAGGTTTAGCTCTGTACCAGTGTAACAGTCAGGTTTAGCTATGTACCAGTGTAACAGTCAGGTCTAGCTCTGTACCAGTGTAACAGTCAGGTCTAGCTCTGTACCAGTGTAACAGTCAGGTTTAGCTCTGTACCAGTGTAACAGTCATGTTTAGCTCTGTACCAGTGTAACAGTCAGGTTTAGCTCTGTGCCAGTGTAACAGTCAGGTCTAGCTCTGTACCAGTGTAACAGTCAGGTCTAGCTCTGTACCAGTGTAACAGTCAGGTTTAGCTCTGTACCAGTGTAACAGTCATGTTTAGCTCTGTACCAGTGTAACAGTCAGGTTTAGCTCTGTGCCAGTGTAACAGTCAGGTCTAGCTCTGTACCAGTGTAACAGTCAGGTTCAGCTCTGTACCAGTGTAACAGTCAGGTTCAGCTCTGTACCAGTGTAACAGTCAGGTTTAGCTCTGTACCAGTGTAACAGTTATGTTCAGCTCTGTAACAGTGTAACAGTCAAGTTTAGCTCTGTACCAGTGTAACAGTCAGGTTCAGCTCTGTACCAGTGTAACAGTCAGGTCTAGCTCTGTACCAGTGTAACAGTCAGGTTTAGCTCTGTACCAGTGTAACAGTTATGTTCAGCTCTGTAACAGTGTAACAGTCAAGTTTAGCTCTGTACCAGTGTAACAGTCAGGTTCAGCTCTGTACCAGTGTAACAGTCAGGTTTAGCTCTGTACCAGTGTAACAGTCATGTTCAGCTCTGTACCAGTGTAACAGTCAGGTTTAGCTCTGTACCAGTCTAACAGTCAGGTTTAGCTCTGTACCAGTGTAACAGTCAGGTTCAGCTCTGTACCAGTGTAACAGTCAGGTTTAGCTCTGTACCAGTGTAACAGTCAGGTTTAGCTCTGTACCAGTGTAACAATCAGGTTTAGCTCTGTACCAGTGTAACAGTCATGTTTAGCTCTGTACCAGTGTAACAGTCAGGTTCAGCTTTGTAACAGTGTAACAGTCAGGTTCAGCTCTGTACCAGTGTAACAGTCAGGTTTAGCTCTGTACCAGTGTAACAGTCAGGTCTAGCTCTGTACCAGTGTAACAGTCAGGTTTAGCTCTGTACCAGTGTAACAGTCATGTTCAGCTCTGTAACAGTGTAACAGTCAAGTTTAGCTCTGTACCAGTGTAACAGTCAGGTTTAGCTCTGTACCAGTGTAACAGTCAGGTCTAGCTCTGTACCAGTGTAACTGTCAGGTCTAGCTCTGTACCAGTGTAACAATCAGGTTTAGCTCTGTACCAGTTTAACAATCAGGTTTAGCTCTGTACCAGTGTAACAGTCAGGTTAAGCTCTGTACCAGTGTAACAGTCAGGTCTAGCTCTGTACCAGTGTAACAGTCAGGTTTAGCTTTGTAACAGTGTAACAATCAGGTTCAGCTCTGTACCAGTGTAACAGTCAGGTTTAGCTCTGTACCAGTGTAACAGTAATGTTCAGCTCTGTAACAGTGTAACAGTCAAGTTTAGCTCTGTACCAGTGTAACAGTCAGGTTTAGCTCTGTACCAGTGTAACAGCCAGGTCTAGCTCTGTACCAGTGTAACTGTCAGGTCTAGCTCTGTACCAGAGTAACAGTCAGGTCTAGCTCTGTACCAGAGTAACAGTCAGGTTTAGCTCTGTACCAGAGTAACAGTCAGGTTTAGCTCTGTCAGAGTCAGCTCTTAAACAGTGCACCTGTGAGCTCTATAATAATGTATTGATTTATGTTCAACTACTGCTCTTAATTGTGTAACAGTCAAATTCAGTACTGTAAAAAATTAAATAGTCAAGTTTAGCTCTGTACCAACGTAAAGGCCAGGTTCAGCTCTTTAATAGTGTAACAATCAGGTTTCGTTAGGCAACAGCACCATGGTCAGATTGTGCTTCAGCCCTGCAACTCTAGGTTTAGCTCTGTAACACTGTAACGCTGTAAAAGTCAGGTACACCTGTTTAACTAAGCTATGTAACCGTGTAACACTTAGGTCTATCTCTTTAAAAGCATAGCAGGTTCAGTTCTTTAACAGTTTCACCGTCAGATTCCCCTTCAGCTTTCAGTAGTAGAGAGTAGTAGTCAAATCAGTACTGTAACATCATAACACTACCACAGTCAGGTACACCTGTGTAACAGTTTAACAGTTAGTGTTCAGCTATGTAACTGCTTTGTTAGCCCTGTAACAGTTGTGTCACAGTCAAATTCTGCTTCAGCTCTCTAACTGTGTAGTGTGTAGTCAAGTTCAGGTCGGTGACAGCATAACACCATCATGGCCAGGTTCAACTCTGTAACAGTCAAGTTTAGCTCTGTAACAGCGTATCATTCCATTTGTAGCAGGATAGCGGCCAGGTTCAGGTCTGTAACAGTGCAAATGTCAGGTTCAGCTTTGCCACAGCATTCAGGTTCATCTGAGTCAAGCTTAGCTCCATAACACCATTGTGGTCAGCTCTGTAACAGTGTAACAGTGAAGTTCAGCTTAGTATCTCTATAATCGACATCTTCGCCTGACCATAACAGTGTAACAGCTCTGTAACAACTTAATGTTAGGTTCAGCCCTGTAACAGTGTAACCATCAGGTTTAACTGTGTAACACTACAACAGGTTCAGTTTCCGTCCTTTAACTGAGTACTGGTCACATTCAGCTTCGTAACAGCGTAACACTCTCAGTCTCAGCTTTGTAACACTGTAATATTCAGCTCTCCAACAGCATAACTGTCGAACAAATGGCTGCAGCAACCGCTGCGTGTGATGATTATTAATCCTGTTATGCATCATCAACCCGGCCTTATAGAGACGTAGAGGCTGCAGCTGTGCTCTGCTGAAACATGAACCCAGACGTAACTGTCATGTTTTCAGTGGAATCGTGACTGAAAGGAGCTGCTCACTGAAACACAGAGAGTCTCTCTCAGCTCTACAGCGCACTTCTCATATTGGCGATGCACGTGAATACACTAGGGCTGCGTATTGGCAGCAACTTCATGATAGCATCACAACATGATGCAACACAGAACAACCAGGCTTACAATCAGTCGATGCATTAGCTAGCTTTGACATGCTAGACATACGGTGTTGTGTTGCTGCTGCAGGTGATATGCCCTGCAAAGACGTCCCTCAATGTCAGCTCGAGGAAGCTAATGTGTTAAGGTCCTGTGAGATAAGAAGGCTGTAGTGGGTTCTCTCGCACATACGGGCCCTGCTTAACCCCTTGATGCACAAGCTAAGCAAACTCCTTCTCATGCAAAACATGGGTCAACTTGTACCTGTATGCATTTCCTATGTTTTTGTATGTACTGCTGAGTATCTATTTGGTGTATTTATTAAAATCTGTTAATTTCATTAATTAATGATCCAAAAATCTTGTTTTTGACCTTAATTCATTATTTTAATTCTTTTTCATTTACTTCATGAACAAAAATAGTAAATATGTTCCTGACTGCAAATGTTTACAAATGTCAACAGTTCCTTTCTGATTCCTAGTGAACATATTAGGGTTAATTTTGAGCCATGTTGTGTGTTGGTAGTGACACAAAAATATATGTTTTATTAAATAAGTAAATAATTAAACTAAAATCAGGATTTGTAATGATGGAAATTGATGGAATTCATGGAAGCTTGAATGATAAAATGAATTTATTGCAAAGATATAGAAGATAAAATCTACATTTAAAGGGTTAAAAGTAAGAGAATACAATGCAGGCAGTATCTGTAGTATTAATTAGTTGTTGAATAGATTCGTATGTGAAGTTTGCTGATTGGGAATGTATTCGATTGACAGATTTCCTAGAAAAGCATTGATGAGTTTCCCAAAAACAGCCTCAGTTCTATGATGTTGATTTGAAAATTGAAAAAAAAAATATATAATACATAATACAGTTACCTATACATGTGTGTGTATATATATATATATATATATATATATATATATATATATATATATATATATATATATATATATATATATATATATATATATATATATGTAGCCATCAGATCTATATGAAGGTGTGATGTAGTCCCACGTAGAATCAATAAATAATAATAATAAATATTCCTGAAAAACCAGATCTGGCAAGGGTTCAGCGTGATTAAAACAATAAAAGACAAAAACGTCATACATTGCCATAAAATTTTCAATGAAAATCTCCACACATTTTTCAAAATCACCCCATAATTTAGTGTTATGGTCATTTGCCATGGTTTGGTGTGCAATGGTTGATTGTACAGGCTCTTATATAGCTGATATATTTACTAGCAAAACCACCAGTGTGTCCTACATGTGTCCTCTGAGTGTCCATATGGAATGTTTATGATGGTAAAATTGTGGAAAATATGAAAATAATAGGTTTTCTTTGAGGACTATTTTGCCTCACCGTGCTCCGTATGTATTCCTCCACCATGAAGGCCAAAATCTCTACAAAACTAGTACAAAAGTACGCCTCAGACATCAGACAGCGTGTTCATAGCTATTCATGTATTGACTTTCTATGCGGGAGATTTAAAGGTGGATGTCTGGTTCCATTCACTTTCACTGGGAACGACATTGAATGGCTTTGTTTACATCTTAACCTCTTAATCATGCAGACAGTTTTGAAATTATAGAGACTCAAGTAAGCATTAAGAGTTAAAGTTAAATATAGAGTACTGTATCAGAAAAAGTCAGAGAAGCCCCGTCAATGCCCCCCATGTCATTTGTTTAATGTCCAGCCAGTAAGTATAAGTTACTGATTTTTCACTGTGAGAGAAACTGATAACTAAACATGACGCAGAAGCCTTAACCACCATATCTCATATTAGATTAGTGTTTTCTACGTCCACTCCCTTCATCACAGCTTCCGTTCTTTTCAGGAGACTCACTTTCAGTTTCTCAGAGAGACTCACCTCCAAAGTTCAGTCTTAGAAGTTGGTTTTGCTTCTCAACATCCAAATAACTCCAAACACATGCAGTGATGTTAAGGTTCTGGACTCAGTCTATTGTTCTGAGAATACCAGGACTTGCTTTGTTTGATGTGCCTGTATCTTCTTTTCTCAGTGAGGAGCTTCCTGAACAGCTACACATCCTTTCAGACCCCTTGGCACTGAGGAGTGGAAGGATAGATAGATAGATAGATAGATAGATAGATAGATAGATAGATAGATGGAGGTTTTCAGATCTGATGGAGCAAGAGGTTCTCCTCTCTCTCTCTTAAAGATAAAAGCTGTCAGTGCTGTTTATCTGATGGGGGACAGTGTTGTGGGTCTTCCAGGTG
>CM038716.1:6471893-6539393 GCA_021613375.1 Megaleporinus macrocephalus
TAGACTTACAGTGAAAGGAAAGAGTCGGAGTTAATCCTGAAATTCAGCTCCACCGAGCTTAAGTGCTAATATATTAACTCCAGCTACGTTAACAACAAAAAACCTGTACACTCAGGTGTCCAGCGGCGGACGAGTCCGATCCACTGTGTTATATAACTGCAGCAATCGGGAGTCGGAGGGAAATAGCTCTTAAACTCTGCAGCAGAGTTCAGGAGAATATTAATAATGCAAGCTCATGTTTATACAAACTCATATCGGTGCAGGCCGGGGACAGATCACGGTCTCACAAGGTCCTGAGAGGTTTTTCATTGACCCCATGAACTCGCACCAGAAGTTCAGAACAGTGAGGAACAAGTCCAGTGGTGAAGTTTCCTCACTACTAAATATTCCACAGTGGACTGTCAGTGGTGTTCTAACAAAGTGGAAGTGATTGGGAACGACAGCAACTCGTAGTGGTAGAACACATACAATGACAGAGCGGGTCAGCAGATGCTGAGGAGCATAGTGCACAGAGGTCACCAACTTTCTACAGAGTCAATCAGTACAGACCTCCAAACTTCTTGTGGCCTTCAGATCAGCTCCAGAACAGAGCGTAGAGAGCTTCATGGAATGGGTTTTCATGGCCAGGCACTGCTTCCAAGCCTTACATCACCAAACACAATGCAGAGCATCAGATGTAGTGGTGTAAAGCACGCCGCCACTGGACTCTAGAGCAGTGCAGGCGTGTTCTCTGGAGTGACCAATCACGCTTCTCCGTCTGGCAATCTGATGGATGAGTCTAGGTTTGGCAGTCACCAGGAGAACCTCAATGTGCCGAGTGTAAAGTTTGGTGGAGGGGGAATTATAATGTGGCCTCTTAGTTCCAGTGAAAGGAACTCTTAATGCTTCAGCAGACCAAGAGATTCTGGACCTCCAACTTTGTGGGAACAGTTTGGGGATGCCCCCCTCCTGCTCCAACATGACTGCTCCACCAGTGCTCAAAGCAGCTCCATAAAGACATGGAGGAGCGAGCTTGGAGTGAAAGATCTCAACTGGCCTGCACAGAGTCCTGAACTCAACCTGATAAAACACCTTTGGGATGAATTAGAGCGGAGACTGTGAGCCAGACCTTCTCGTCCAACATCAGTGTCTGACCTCACCAATGAACTTCTGGAAGAACGGTCCAACATTCCCTTAAACACTCTCCTAAACCGTGTGGAGAGACTTCCCAGAAGAGTTGAAGATGTTATAGCTGCAAATGTTGGGCCGACATCATATTAAACCCTATGGATTAAGAAGTCATGCTGTTTTTTTAAATGTATCTGCATGTTTTCTTCCATCATCCCACAAAACATCACACAAAAGACGAGTTTCTCAGCTCTGTACAAATTTATTTAGTAAACACAGCTGTGGAATATGTACTGCAGCATCATTCTGGTGATATTTACATATAAAACTATAGTGTCCTCGTTAGTTTGGCGTGATTTCTGAACTAAACCTGAATAAAACACTTTCCGTCTAATACATACTCGCACCAGACTCAAACCAGGCCCCACGTTGGCCAACGTGGACGATAAGGCAGTGTGATTGGTCCCTGTAGACGCTGAGAGCGACCTCGTGGTTTCAGCCGATTGGTCCGATTGAGAGAAGCGGGTGGGGCCTGGTGTTTACAACCATATATACACAGAGGCAACAATCAGCATCTTCATTAAATTGATAAACACCAATTAGCACACCCGCTAATTAGCGCGAAAAAGGCTACAAGCAGTGTCCAGCAGCACATATGGAACAGTAGAGCTCTAACAATCAGCTTCTAATATAATAAAATAAACAGGATATGCAGCAGCAGCAGGAACGTTTGCAGAAATGGTCACAAAAATTGATGACCAAAGGTTGAACGGTGGTTTTGACGGTTTGGTGTGGAAACGCCCCAAAACTTTTCACCAAATCTGAACGGTTCACAGTGGTGGTGAATGGAACACTGAAGCTCCCTCACGGAAAGTTACTACTGTTTTTTTTTTCGGAAAGTTTTGAGAAGCTTTAGGCCTAAAAGTCCATTCATGGTGGAGGGACACATGCAGGACATTGTGCAGTAGGTCAGTCCAGCATTTAACCATCAACACTCCATATAAAGAGCTAGAGATGGACCGATCAGCGTTTTTGAGGCCGATTCCGTGCGATCGGCCGATAGCCGATACCGATCGAGGGCGGGGCTATATGCCACGGTAGGGCTACATGTAGTTATTAGCGCAAGCAAGTCATGAAACATGGTCTAAACTGGTTTATTACCATTTTTAACCAGCTCATGTGAAACAGCATGATATTTTAAACACAATTAACAGTAAATAAACAAAGTAAATCAAAGTAATATCAATAATACTGCAATCATTAAACTCAGACTCTGGTTATTAAACAAAAACTGCAACCATTAAATGTAGATCTTGAATTGTTGCTGCCGCGTGGGCTACTCTGAAGTGCCGTATCAGATTAGTAGTGTTAAATGTCTTTGTCTTGGTTTCCCCTCGAGACTTGTGATTTTACAAATTTTACAAAACGCCCTGGATGCGTCATATGGTAAAACACTGCCAGACGGATGACATGCTATCTATAATCACATGCTTTTCTCGCGACGCCACTGCTTTAGTCAGTCTGTGGAAAATGAAAGGGTGTGTATTTCCACCTAGTGGTTCAGACAGGAATTGCAGGGAGCTGGCCAGAAGGCGTTCTCCTCTTCCTGGATGAAACACTAGCTGGAAATACAAAAATTAGGCTCATTTGTTTAACGCCATCGATCGGCTCTCGGGATCGGCTAAATTGGAGAAATATTGGCCGATCACATATTATGATTCAAAATCGGCCGATATCGATACATAGCCGATCGATCCTTCCATATCTATAAACAGCCAATAGACATAAATAGCTTTACTAGCAGTAGTAAATAAAAAGGCTGTACTTGTGTTGCAGACATAGAAACCCCTGGTTCCCATCACCACCACCACCACTGTAACCATTTCACACCGAACCCACTCTGAACGTCTCAGAACACTGAATTATGAAGTGATTTTGACAAATCAATGGAATTTAATGTGAATGAATATATAAAAAATATTTAGTTGCAAGTGATTGGTGGAGCATTTCCGTTGGTCCCTTTGTCTTGTTTTCTTTTTTTTAAATGAAGCAAAACAGAAGTGAAGAAAAGCTGAAAAGACAGTGACGGTGTTCACATGTTAGTGCTGTCAGAGAGTCTGCTGGCTAAATACACACAACAGGACATCACTGAGTGAGAACGAAAGACAGCAAGCAGGGAGCTGACGTGGTCAACAGCTCAGCTCAGTGTTCTAACTGTGGAGTTACTAGTGTCTCTCTATCCCCCTCCTCCCTCTCTGGCTCCCACCCCCTTCTCTTTCCTCTCCGTCCTGTCACTGCCACATTCTTTCCACATTCTTTCCCCCCACAGTTCCGTGAAGTACAGTAGTGTTGCTGTGATTGTGATCCACAGGCCTGGAGGCTGGATTCATATGGTGAAACTTTCATGCAACTTTAGGAAACATACAAGAAAACACAGAAGAAAGTTGAGCTACGTATATTGTTTATATCAGAATAACTGAAATACACTGATATCAGCCATAACATTAAAACCACCTCCTTATATCTACACACACTGTCCACTCTATCAGCTCCACTGACCATACAGGAGCTCCACTTACAGACTGTAGTTCATCTGATTCTCTGTATACTTTATTACCCTGTACTTTAATAATCAGGACCCCCACGAGATATTATTTGGGTGGTGGGTCATTCATAGCACTGCAGTGACACTGATGTGGTGGTGGTATGTTAGTGTGCGTTGTGCTGGTGTGAGTGGATCCGTGCAGCAGCAGATGAGCTACTGTCTCTGACTCTATTAGACACTCCTACTACTTGCTGGTCCACCTTGTAGATGTAAAGTCAGAGACAGTAGCTCAACTGCTGCTTTACAGTTTGTGTTCTCTAGTCCTTCATCAGTGGACACAGGACGCCGCCCACAGGACTGTGGTCTTCAGATAGTTTTGGTTGGTGGACGATTCTCAGTCCAGCAGCAGCACTGCTGTGTCTGATCCACTCACACCAGCACAACACACACAAACACATCCCCACCATTCAGTGTCACTGCAGTGCTGAGAAGGATCCACCTTCCTAGTAGTATCTGCTCTGTGGTGGTCCTGTGGGGGTCCTGATCATTAAAGATTAGAGTAATAAAGTATACAGAGAATCAGATGAACTACAGTCTGTAAGTGTAGCTCCTGTATGGTCAGTGGAGCTGATACAATAGATAGATATAAGTTTTAATGTTATGGCTGGTCGGTGTATAACCGATTAACTAGATGTTGCCATTAGGGTATTAATGTATACTGGTTTTCATTACAAACATCAGACCTTCTCCAAATGTAGAGAAGGCACCAGTGGCTGCATCTGTTCTCCAAATCAATAAGGGTTAGCTAACATAACAAGTTTCAGGTTTTACACAAACCTTTGAACATCCCTGGTCATATAACTTGAGTGATAAACAACACACTCTCTACAAGGAACACATTAAAATCGGCCATTGTCTACAATTTCAATGGACAAACATAAAATATACACAAATATTCTCTGTAGACAATGTGTTAACTTATTTACAGGGGCGCCCAAACTTTTGCACAGGAGCGTAAACGATAATTTGGTTGCAGTTTACATTTAAAAAGCATGAAACTAACTGCACTTGTGAGCTTTGGTGTATACTATACTACATAAAACCCGCCTTTCAGACTGCAGCTACAACTAGGTTGCAACTTTTTCGACTGCAATTAGTTGCACACTAGTTGCATGAAAGTTTCACCAGCCTAAGGATGACCCTTTTCAGAAATAGAGACGGCACTGGGTGGGCGTGGCTTCAGAAGAACTTGTCGTCGATGCGGAAGTGCGGCCGCGTGACGTCGTCGGGGTTGATGAAGACGGAGATGGACTTCCCGGGGTTTTCCGTCACCAGCTGCTGAAGCTTTTGGGCGAGGCGCTGGTCGTGGGCGGGGTCGGAGGCGGGGTCCAAAGCGGGGTCGGAGGACACAGTGGGCGTGGCCGGGGGCAGGTGCGCGGCGGAAACGCTGGAGCGCTGGATGGCGCTGCGCAGTTGCTCGGCCGGGTCGGAGCGGACCGAGGAGAGGCGGCGGGCGTGCAGGATGGCGGCGGAGTCGCTCAGGTGCTCCATCATGTTGCGCTGCGGGATGAAGTAGTTGGGGCACGCCTTGTTGACCAGACAGTGCTGCAGGTCGTCCAGCAGGCCCAGCAGGAAGTGGGCGGAGTGGTCCTCCTGCGTCAGGTAGGCGTGGGGCAGTCGGTCGCAGGCCCACAGCATGAGCGAGCGCAGGTGGTACGGGCTGACGGCTTTGGGCCGCGACAGCAGCAGTTTGCTGACCAGCGCCTTGCAGGCCTGGAAGGCTTGCATCAGGCCGCCGGAGACGCACTTCTTCAGCTGCACCTCGCTGCGGGCGAACGACAGGCGCCACTCCTTCTCCTTGCAGCCCACAGGAGAGCAGGTGGGCAGCAGGTAGAAGCCGCTGATCACCTCCTCCTCCGTGATCTTGCCGTCCCAGAAGTGGTTCTCCATCAGCCAGCCTTGCGCCACCGCCGGCCAGCCCTTGAAGGACACTACGGGCACCACGTCGTACAGGACGCGGCTGCCACCCGCCACCAGGACGATGGAGCTGACGGTGCCGCGGCGCTCCAGCTTCTCCACCCGCGGCGTCCCTCTTTGCGGCTTTCGGCCCAGCTCGCGCAGGACTGAGCTCACCGCCTCGTGGAACCAGTCGGACACCAGCGACGGCGAGAAGTAGTAGTTGTTGACCCCGCTGGCGTCAGGCTCGGTCTCCGTGCAGCAGTCCTTCCACCTGCCCACGGTTCCCTCGTGGAAGAGGGAGACGTTAGCTTGCCACATTTCAACATTCAACAGAAGAGCTGAGACTGACTGCTGGTTGGGTAACTAATTAGTGGGGCTACAAATTGGATTTGGTCTTCAAATCAGATCTCTTGAGACAACTGTCCACACTGCTGTCTGCAAGTGATCAGATCGAATTTGGGTATCCAGACATCGCCAACCACAAACAGCAAATCAATCAGGACACAAACTGCATATGCCTAAAATCTGATATGGGCTGGCAGTCTGAACAAGGCCTAATTGCTTTCCCAACTAATTAATCTATTGATTGAATGATTATACTTTTATTAGTTCCATTAGGGACCACATTAATATTAAATTTCTTGTTAATGATCATTTGGATCATATAAACATTGTATACAGCCTTTAACACCTTTCCTGTAGTGTATTACAGTCTGTCAGAATGACTGTCGCCCCCTACGCTTCCTGTAGTGTATTACAGTCTGTCAGAATGACTGTCGCCCCCTATGTTTCCTGTAGCGTATTACAGTCTGTCAGAATGACTGTCGCCCCCTACGCTTCCTATAGTGTATTACAGTCTGTCAGAATGACTGTCGCCCCCTACGCTTCCTGTAGTGTATTACAGTCTGTCAGAATGACTGTCGCCCCCTACGCTTCCTGTAGTGTATTACAATCTGTCAGAATGACTGTCGCCCCCTACGCTTCCTGTAGTGTATTACAATCTGTCAGAATGACTGTCGCCCCCTACGCTTCCTGTAGTGTATTACAATCTGTCAGAATGACTGTCGCCCCCTACGCTTCCTGTAGTGTATTACAATCTGTCAGAATGACTGTCGCCCCCTACGCTTCCTGTAGTGTATTACAATCTGTCAGAATGACTGTCGCCCCCTACGCTTCCTGTAGTGTATTACAATCTGTCAGAATGACTGTCGCCCCCTACGCTTCCTGTAGTGTATTACAGTCTGTCAGAATGACTGTCGCCCCCTACGCTTCCTGTAGTGTATTACAGTCTGTCAGAATGACTGTCGCCCCCTACGCTTCCTGTAGTGTATTACAATCTGTCAGAATGACTGTCGCCCCCTACGCTTCCTGTAGTGTATTACAGTCTGTCAGAATGACTGTCGCCCCCTACGCTTCCTGTAGTGTATTACAATCTGTCAGAATGACTGTCGCCCCCTACGCTTCCTGTAGTGTATTACAATCTGTCAGAATGACTGTCGCCCCCTACACTTCCTGTAGTGTATTACAATCTGTCAGAATGACTGTCGCCCCCTACGCTTCCTGTAGCGTATTACAGTCTGTCAGAATGACTGTCGCCCCCTACGCTTCCTGTAGTGTATTACAATCTGTCAGAATGGCTGTCGCCCCCTATTACGCCCCCTATTACAGTCTGTCAGAATGACTGTCGCCCCCTACGCTTCCTGTAGTGTATTACAATCTGTCAGAATGGCTGTCGCCCCCTATTACGCCCCCTATTACAATCTGTCAGAATGACTGTCGCCCCCTACGCTTCCTGTAGTGTAGTACAGTCTGTCAGAATGACTGTCGCCCCCTACGCTTCCTGTAGTGTATTACAATCTGTCAGAATGACTGTCGCCCCCTACGCTTCCTGTAGTGTATTACAATCTGTCAGAATGACTGTCGCCCCCTACGCTTCCTGTAGTGTATTACAATCTGTCAGAATGACTGTCGCCCCCTACGCTTCCTGTAGTGTATTACAATCTGTCAGAATGACTGTCGCCCCCTACGCTTCCTGTAGTGTATTACAATCTGTCAGAATGACTGTCGCTCCCTACGCTTCCTGTAGTGTATTACAATCTGTCAGAATGACTGTCGCCCCCTACGCTTCCTGTAGTGTATTACAATCTGTCAGAATGACTGTCGCCCCCTACGCTTCCTGTAGTGTATTACAATCTGTCAGAATGACTGTCGCCCCATACTCTTCCTGTAGTGTATTACAATCTGTCAGAATGACTGTCGCCCCCTACGCTTCCTGTAGTGTATTACAGTCTGTCAGAATGACTGTCGCCCCCTACGCTTCCTGTAGACCTGGTAACTTCAAACTCAAGTCTTACCTCGTCAAACAGCCGCAGGCTGAGCCAAGAGTGTCCCGGTACCGAGTGCCGCATGTCCAGAGTGACTGGCTGGTTGCGGTCGTGCAGCTTGAGGGCCGGCACCATCAAGGTGAAGTCCACGTCGTAGTCCGTCCCCCGTGCGTACACGCTCAGCTCGTCCAGGTCCATGTCCACCACACCCTCCCGCACGCCGCCCGACAGCAGCAGGTACTCGTTAGCCACCGGAAGCTTCTGGTCCAGTTTCTGCACCATGCCTGACCACAAGAGGGCATCACACAATTACAGCAGGTCATTTATAGCTGAAAGAGCAAAGCAACTCCATATTAGAGCTATCAGCTAGTCAGGAATATCAGCCAACATCAACGATCCGCAGTTCTGAGTAGTTTCAGTAGTTTGTGTGGTAAAACAGTAACTGAGGCAGGGATGGACCAATGACCTCACTCATTAGTCCAGCCAAAAACTGATAGGACCTGCCAACTGACCGCTAAATTTTAATTTTATAACCATGTACGTGTAGTATGATACACAAGTTGTTACATTTACCATTAACTACACTGACCAAACTACTGTCTAAATAAGGGCAACCAATCAGAACACAGCTCATTTACATATACAGTCACTTAAAATGTATGTCACTTCCCCCCAAGCCATATGTGTTTATTGAAAAAGCAATACATTTGCATATATCTGCATACAGCGGTTTGGCCCCTCCCACTCACACAGTTATGAAAAGCGCTTCGGCCCACTGAAGTTATTTGGATTGTTTGAGTGAGCCAATCAGAACAGAGCTCATTAACATACATATATGCTTATACCTATATATACAATACATACAGTACAATAAGTGTCCTTTAATCAAAACAGAGTAATTAACACACCGGGCAGCGCTCTGAGAATATAAAAGTGATGGACTCTGGACTCTGATGATGTCATCACTTCAAACCTTGTGATTATATAGGGCAGCACACGCGTGCGCCGCAGGCTATTTATGGCCAGAGGCAGCCGCACCCCCGCCCAGCCGCACAGAGAGGCAGCAGCAGCAGCCTGAGAGACACCGGAGAGCGGGATTCGACTGCGTTCTGCTTAGCCTCATTACAGAGCGCGCATCAGACCCCGCGCCGCTCTCGCTCAGAGAGCTTCTGCAGGTGTTCCTACTCAGGCCTGAGAGCCAAACCCAAACTTTTCCGACCCTAAAAAAAACTGTCCTCCTCTCACAGCAGCAGAACCCAAGCAACAATATCTAGAACACAGATGGAGTTTTATATCAAGCATCATATCAATTAAAGAAGAACTTCACTGAATGTGTAATTAAATAGATAATACGTAAACAAAGTTATTCAGAGTGATTTGGTGTGAAATGTTCCCGTCTAGAGGAACCAGACGTCCACCAGACATCCACCTCTGAAAGGCCTGTGCGTGGACTGTTATAGACCACTGAAGACGAGTCATCAATCAGTTCTTACGCCCATATAGGAAACTGGGTCTAAAAGGAATTTCTCTAATGCCGCATCCCATGATAATAAAAAACAGTTCTTAACAGTTTTGGATTAAATATCAGTGAGTCCTCTAAATCACAAGGTCATTAAAGAGTCCAAATAGAAACACTATGTATATACAGTGAATTTCATGTGGATCACAGCTGGTTTATGCTGGTCTAGTGATAGTTTAGCTGGTCAGCCAGCATGGTCGTGCTGGAAAATATGAAAATGATGCTGGAAATAAGAGGTAAAGTAGTTTTATTGCTGGTAGTGTTTATAAGAAGGAGATTTAAGATACCTGTCCAACCTGAAGATTTTATGTACAGAGCTAGTTATATGTATACGCTGGGGTAAGACATTTCGAACAGCCTTTTTATTGTGTTTCTAAATAATTTAACCCAATTCAATTTTTTTTATTCATGCCTGAAACATGTTCCAAAAAGTTGGGACAGGATCGATTTAAGACTAGGAACATTGTCACAATGGTTGAGCTGGGCTTGGTTGGGTTCGTTTGGGCTGGGTTGAGTTGGGATGGTTTGGGTTGCGTTGGGTTGAATTGAGTTGAGTTGGGCTGGTTTGAGTTGCGTTAAGTTGAGTTAAGTTAGGGTGGTTAGAGTTGCGCCGGGTTGAGTTAAGTTGGGCTGGTTTGAGTTGTGTTGGGCTGGTTTGAGTTGCATTGGGTTGAGTTGAGTTAAGTTAGGGGGGTTTGAGTTATGTTGGATTGAGTTGAGTTAAGTTGGGCTGGTTTGAGTTGTGTTAGGCTGGTTTGAGTTGCATTGGGTTGAGTTGAGTTAAGTTAGGGGGGTTTGAGTTGTGTTGGATTGAGTTGAGTTAAGTTGGGCTGGTTTGAGTTGTGTTGGGTTGAGTTGAGTTGAGTTAAGTTGGGCTGGTTTGAGTTGCGTTGGATTGAGTTGAGTTAAGTTGGGCTGGTTTGAGTTGTGTTGGGTTGAGTTGGGCTGAGTTGAGTTAAGTTGGGCTGGTCTGAGTTGCGTTGGGTTGAGTTAAGTTGGGCTGGTTTGAGTTGCACTGGGCTGGTTTGAGTTGTGTTGGGTTGAGTTGAGTTGGGCTGGTTTGAGTTGGGTTCAGTTGAGTTAAGTTGGGCTGGTTTGAGTTGCGTTGGGTTAAGTTGAGTTAAGTTGGGTTGAGTTGAGTTAAGTTGGGCTGGTTTGAGTTGCATTGGGTTGAGTTGAGTTGAGTTAAGTTGGGCTGGTTTGAGTTGCATTGGGCTGGTTTGAGTTGGGTTGAGTTGAGTTGAGTTGGGCTGGTTTGAGTTGCATTGAGCTGGGTTGAGTTGAGTTGAGTTGGGCTGGTTTGAGTTAAGTTGGGCTGGTTTGAGTTGCATTGGGTTGGTTTGAGTTGGGTTGAGTTGAGTTGAATTTTGTTAAGTTGGGCTGGTTTGAGTTGCATTGGGCTGGTTTGAGTTGGGCTGGTTTGAGTTGCATTGGGCTGGTTTGAGTTGGGTTGAGTTGAGTTGGGCTGGTTTGAGTTGTGTTGGGTTGAGTTGAGTTGGGTTGAGTTGAGTTAAGTTGGGCTGGTTTGAGTTGGGTTGAGTTGAGTTGGGCTGGTTTGAGTTGCATTGAGCTGGTTTGAGTTGGGTTGAGTTGAGTTGAGTTGAGTTGGGCTGGTTTGAGTTGTGTTGGGTTGAGTTAAGTTGGGCTGGTTTAAGTTGCATTGGGTTGAGTTGAGTTGGGTTGGGCTGAGTTTGGGATGCCAAAAATATAACAGCAAAAAAGTCCCACTGTTTAAACAGAATGTTTCTCAGCCTCCACAGTAGCAGAATTCCATCAAATCATTTAACATGGAGTAAAGGAAAAGACACCAAATGGATGCATTTACATGTATCCAATCATAATCAGACTTCTACAGTTTATTATTATCCATAAGGTCATGTAACCAGCATACTTTAATTTCTTAGATCAGATTAAGGTCTGAAAATTAGGAAATCAGACATAGAGAATTTAGTTCAGACATACAGTTTAGCTTAGTAAACAGGTTTCACAGGGCATATGTACCCTTACTCTGATTTCTTTCAGATTTCTCAGTCTATACATGTACGAAAACAGACTGCAGTGCCGGAAATAAGTGAGCAGCGTTTAACACAGCCACCGCGAGATGACAACAACACACTCAGTATTGGCTGGTGGCAGAAATGTGCTTACCGCCTCAATCACGTAGACCCCCTGTAATCAATTCTGCAGTTCTTGGCTTATTAAGTAAACACACTCACTGACCTTTATCTTTGACCCCTTGGAGTTAAAACTCAGCTGTTTCTGTGATGGATATCACCACATGGGCTCGGCAATGCTTTGACAGACCGCTGTCACTAAACACTGTCCATCGCTGCATCCAGACATATGAGTTAAGACAGCAGGAGTAATCTATCAACAACATCCATCAACACTACTGACCTCTCAAAGCTAAAGCTCATCAGAAATGGACTGATGCTCAGTGGAAACCTGTATTGTGGTCCGACGGGTCAGCATTTCAGATTGTTAATGTTAATTTCATAGTGATTTATCACACATACACTGGTCCTC
This sequence comes from Megaleporinus macrocephalus, assembly GCA_021613375.1. Taxonomy (NCBI): domain Eukaryota; kingdom Metazoa; phylum Chordata; class Actinopteri; order Characiformes; family Anostomidae; genus Megaleporinus; species Megaleporinus macrocephalus. The sequence goes on from CM038716.1 coordinate 6,483,874, forward strand.
TTTTTCTTCTTTTCTCACACTCTCTTCATGGATCTCTCTCTCTTTCTCTAGCTCTGACTCACTTTTCCCAACACACTTAATATGACTCTTATTCTTTTACACTCTCATGTCTCTCGCACTCTATGACTTTTTCACTCTTTCGCTTTCTGTCTGTCTATGACTCTCTCTCTCTCTCTCTGTATGTCTGTCTATGACAGTCTTTCTGTCAGTCTGTCACTCTCACTTTCTCTCTCTCTCTCTCTGTATGTCTGTCTATGACTCTCTGTCTTTCTGTCAGTCTGTCACTCTCTCTCTCTATGTATGTCTATTACTCTCACTCTCTATGTATGTCTATTACTCTCTCTCTCTCTCTCTCTGTCTGTATGTCTGTCTATGACTCTCTGTCTTTCTGTCAGTCTATTACTCTCTCTCTCTCTCTATGTATGTCTATTACTCTCTCTCTCTCTATGTATGTCTATTACTCTCTCTCTCTCTCTATGTATGTCTATTACTCTCTCTCTCTATGTATGTCTATTACTCTCTCTCTCTCTCTCTCTCTATGTATGTCTATTACTCTCTCTCTCTCTATGTATGTCTATTACTCTCTCTCTCTCTCTATTTTTGTCTATTACTCTCTCTCTCTATGTATGTCTATTACTCTCTCTCACTCTCTATGTATGTCTATTACTCTCTCTTTCTCTCCCTCTCCTGTATGACTATTACTCTCTCTCTCCTCTATGTCTATTACTCTCTCTCTCTCTATGTATGTCTATTACTCTCTCTCTCTCTCTCTATGTATGTCTATTACTCTCTCTCTCTATGTATGTCTATTACTCTCTCTCTCTCTCTCTATGTATGTCTATTACTCTCACTCTCTCTCTATGTATGTCTATTACTCTCTCTCTCTCTCTATGTATGTCTATTACTCTCTCTCTCTCTCTATTTATGTCTATTACTCTCTCTCTCTCTATGTATGTCTATTACTCTCTCTCACTCTCTATGTATGTCCATTACTCTCTCTCTCTCTCTCTATTTCAAGGATTCAAGGATTCAAGGATTCAAGGAGACTTTATTGTCATTCGCATCACATGTAGTACATGGGGTGGAACGAAATTGTGGTACCCAAGGACCCAGTTTTACCCAGACAGCAGTACTTCATGTATGTCTATTACTCTCTCTCTCTCTCTCTCTCTCTATGTATGTCTATTACACTCTCTCTCTCTATGTATGTCTATTACACTCTCTCTCTTCTCTATGTCTATTACTCTCTCTCTCTTCTCTATGTCTATTACTCTCTCTCTCTATGTATGTCTATTACACACTCTCTCTCTCTATGTCTATTACTCTCTCTCTCTCTCTCTCTCTATGTATGTCTATTACTCTCACTCTCTCTCTATGTATGTCTATTACTCTCTCTCTCTCTCTATGTATGTCTATTACTCTCTCTCTCTCTCTCTATGTATGTCTATTACTCTCACTCTCTCTCTATGTATGTCTATTACTCTCTCTCTCTCTCTCTCTATGTATGTCTATTACACTCTCTCTCTCTCTCTCTCTCTCTCTCTCCTTACCGAGAACTGAAAAGATGAAGTCCTTGGCCGTGTGCAGCTCCAGCGCGCGCTGGTCGTCATGCTCGCGCTGCTCGTGCGTGCTGAGTTCCGCTATGAGCCGCTGCAGCTCCCGCAGGCGCGCGCCCGACCTGAAGTCCAATAATCCGGGACCGGGAGCAGAACCGAGCCGCGGGGAGAGCGCGCGCGCAGCCATCGCACGGGCAGCCGCACAGCGCATGCGTGGGAACGCAGGAACAAGGAGGGGTTCGGCTTTACTAAATAAGCGGTGAAGCACAAAGACCTGATACAACAAGAGCCTGAAAGACACTACAGCAAAATATACAACTATACAAAAATAAAACGAATTTATCAAAAATATAAATGAATTTCAAATAAAAAACAATAAATAATGAAGAAAACGAAAAAAAAATACAAAATTAAAGCAGACTGTTATTATGCACTTTAGCCTTAAGTTTGTATTTTATTCCCCTCCTGTGCACTTTTTTCTTCGGTTCAGTGTATTCCTTGTTTCACTTTCTAATCAGGACAGCTATTTTTATTAAATGTTTTTCTCCTCTTCATGTTGTTATTCGAGTTTATTCCACCTGTTGTTGCGCTTTTGCGTGCTAGAGTCTTTCCCTGTATTGTTTTGAGTTATTTTATGTTTTTTAAACAGGTTAAAAACACAAGCGGCTATTCAGACTCTTGTTCTTTAGCTTTCAGTGCAGACATTTATTCTGTAAGTGATTGTCCTGCAGGGTACAGACTTTTATTCTGTAAGTGATTCTCCTGCAGGGTACGGACTTTTATTCTGTAAGTGATTCCCCTGCAGGTTACGGAGTTTTATTCTGTAAGTGATTGTCCTGCAGGGTACAGACTTTTATTCTGTAGGTGATTGTCCTGTAGGGTACAGACTTTTATTCTGTACGTGATTCTCCTGCAGGGTACAGACTTTTATTCTGTAAGTGATTGTCCTGCAGGGTACAGACTTTTATTCTGTAAGTGATTCTCCTGCAGGGTACAGACTTTTATTCTGTAAGTGATTGTCTTGCAGGGTACAGACTTTTATTCTGTACGTGATTCTCCTGCAGGGTACAGACTTTTATTCTGTAAGTGATTGTCTTGCAGGGTACAGACTTTTATTCTGTAGGTGATTGTCCTGTAGGGTACAGACTTTTATTCTGTACGTGATTCTCCTGCAGGGTACAGACTTTTATTCTGTAAGTGATTGTCCTGCAGGGTACAGACTTTTATTCTGTACGTGATTCTCCTGCAGGGTACAGACTTTTATTCTGTAAGTGATTGTCCTGCAGGGTACAGACTTTTATTCTGTACGTGATTCTCCTGCAGGGTACAGACTTTTATTCTGTAAGTGATTGTCCTGCAGGGTACAGACTTTTATTCTGTAAGTGATTGTCCTGCAGGGTACATACTTTTATTCTGTAAGTGATTGTCCTGCAGGGTACAGACTTTTATTCTGTAAGTGATTGTCCTGCAGGGTACGGACTTTTATTCTGTAAGTGATTGTCCTGCAGGGTACGGACTTTTATTCTGTAAGTGATTGTCCTGCAGGGTACAGACTTTTATTCTGTAAGTGATTGTCCTGCAGGGTACAGACTTTTATTCTGTAAGTGATTCTCCTGCAGGGTACGGACTTTTATTCTGTAAGTGATTCTCCTGCAGGGTACGGACTTTTATTCTGTAAATGATTCTCCTGCAGGGTACGGACTTTTATTCTGTAGTGTGAAGCCGGTCGTATGAAGCGCTGCGCTGCCGCCGCTCCTCCGCTCCGCCGGGTGGCGCTGCTAGGCGCTGCAGCGGGGCGCTGAGGACAGACGATGGCGTGGAGGAGTAGAGCGAGGTGCTGGGCAGCATGGAGCGGGGCAACAGGGGCATTTATCCCTCACCCCGGGGCACACAGAGGGTAAATACACACACACAGGGGATCTTCTCCTCCCCCTCAACCACACCGAGAGAAAATATACCCATACAGGGGCTTCAGCTCAGAGCTCGAGCCTGTCAGAGGGTAAACACAGACACAAACAACACAACAGAGGGCAATAGTTTAATTCATTTACCCCCAACATCACCAAATCCACCCCACAGCGGGGCATTAGCGGGCTATTAGTGGCCGGTTAAACCCCGGAACTGGCCTCATTAGCGGTGTAATAGTGTTAGTAGTGCTGATATTGAGCCTGAGGAAAGATGGGCTGAGGTTAGCTTCACACTGGAATTCTCCGTTCCACCTTAAAAAGTACAGCAGTTTCATTGTGGCGCCCGCAGTTAGCTTCTGAGTGGAATTCCCTAATCCACCTTAAACTCCTGCGCCTGAGATTAGTCTCTTCTCCGTTCCACCTTAAATTCCATTCTTCAACTGCTGCACCATTTAAGGTGGAACTGGGATTTGGAATACGAAGCTAAGCTCGGGCTCCAGGAAGTAACTGCTGCACCATTTAAGGTGGAATGTGGAATTCCACTAAGAGGCTAACTTAAGACAGCAAGCAGTTGAGCTTTTCCAAACTGCTGCACCATTTAAGGTGGAACGGAGAATTTGAAAAAGAAGCTAACTTCAGAAAGCAAGCAGCTGAGCTTTTGTAAGAGTTAACAAGTGATTTCTTAATCGATTATTCTAACTATTTTTTTTTAGGTTACTCTAATGTGACTTTTATTCTGTAAGTGATTGTCCTCCAGGGTACAGACAGTGTTAATGAAGCAGGATGTCTGCAGTGGTGGTCTTGTGTTAAAGGATGGGGGACGTACTGCATCCGAGTAGGGCTGCACTTAATGATTAATTTCTAAGTCGATTAATCTGCCGATTATTTATTTTTTTTTTTTTCCCATTAGTCGATTAATCTGATCTATATTTTGGCAGAGAGTCGTTTGAGTAGCAGCTACTTCATCAGTGCTGTAATCCACTGTGTGCAGGTTTCTCCTCCACCATCAGCAGAGATGCGGCTTCCGCAAGGTCGCCAAGAGGGCGGAGCCGAAGAAGGAGGTGGAGCAGGGTGAGCTGATCCAGAAGAAGGGCTTGACGACTCCTCCTCCTCCACCGGAGCCGCACACCCCGCAGCTGCCCGATAGGTCATTCGGCAGATTGGTCAAACCGCTGGTGTTCACTGTGGGGGTAGGTACAGCACGCTGGGGTTTTTAGTCTGGACCTGAACTTCAGTGGTCGGTGGTGTTTATTTCTGTCTCACAGCACTGGGTCACTATTTACTGAGCTACCTTGGCAACTTCTGCTGCAGCTCTGACCTGCTCCAGCCCAGGTTAAGGTCAGGGTCTCTCAGACAAATCAGGGGCAGCTTTCTGCCGACTCAGGGTTTGATTCCTGACCATCCAGGGCCAGCTTTCTGACCAGTCAGGGTTAGATTCCTGACCATCCAGGGCCAGCTTTCTCACCAGTCAGGGTTAGATTCCTGACCATCCAGGGCCAGCTTTCTCACCGTCCAGGGCCAGGTTCCTGACCAATCAGGGTTAGGTTCCAGGGTCAGCCTTCTGCTGTTTCAGGGCCAACCTTCCGCTGTTTCAGGGCCAGCCGTCCGCTGTTTCAGGGCCAGCCGTCCGCTGTTTCAGGGCCAGCCGTCCGCTGTTTCAGGGTCAGCCTTCCGCTGTTTCAGGGCCAGCCTTCCGCTGTTCCAGGGCCAGCCTTCCGCTGTTCCAGGGCCAGCCGTCTGCTGTTTCAGGGCCAGCCGTCCGCTGTTCCAGGGCCAGCCGTCCGCTGTTTCAGGGCCAGCCGTCCGCTGTTTCAGGGCCAGCCGTCCGCTGTTTCAGGGCCAGCCGTCCGCTGTTCCAGGGCCAGCCGTCCGCTGTTTCAGGGCCAGCCGTCCGCTGTTTCAGGGCCAGCCTTCCGCTGTTTCAGGGCCAGCCTTCCGCTGTTTCAGGGTCAGCCTTCCGCTGTTTCAGGGTCAGCCTCCCGCTGTTTCAGGGTCAGCCTCCCGCTGTTTCAGGGTCAGCCTCCCGCTGTTTCAGGGTCAGCCTTCTGCCCACCACTTCAGGCAAGTGTGCTCACTGCCCCCTAGTGTGTGTGTATATGAAAGTGTTTCACTGCACGGATGAGCTAAATGCGGAGGTCTTGCGTTTCCCTCTGGGATCAATAAAGTATCTAAAATTAAAAAGTTTCCGGCCTTTTGACCAAAAGGGCTAGTTTTCCTGACCAGTCAGACCAACAAGCACTTAGACTTTTGTTGGGAATAAAGGTGAAACTCCAGTTGTTACAATGAGCTTCAATATAAGTTTTTAACACTAGTTTGGAAAAAAGGAAACTCTCATCACGCCAGGAGAGATATTGTGATGTACGTGAAGTGTGATGAAGAAGACAAGAGCAAAACTATTAGGACGGAACTGCTTTATACTAAACTGTACTTTGTTTTTAATTGAATAGTAAAAGTAAAAGTCCTGGTTACTCTGTAAAATGTACAGGAGGCATGAAGTGTGTATATGTTTGTATGTATGTATTTGTGTATAGTATTCATTCCAGGTCAGTTTACAGGCTGTTCGTTTGGAGCAGCGGCGATTTGGCAGTACGAAAGCCTGAAGTCTCGCATCCAGAGCTACTTCGACGAGGTGCGAACCGATTGGCTGGATAAACTGCGGCCACAGAAACACGGAGATTTCCGCAAACAGGTGTGTGTGTGTGTGTGTGTAAATCTCTAACCTCACAACGATTATCTTCAGTTTCTCTCACATTTTATCATTTATTTCAGTTACGATTTCTTAGAAAAATGATTCAGTTCACAAATCTCAAATTTCAATTCAATGATTCTTCAGACTATGATTGGTGTGATGATTTCTTATGTTTCTGTGATTCAGTTGGATTATTTTGGTGTAATCTGCAATTTGACATTCATATTAGTGAATCGTTTCAGATACGTGAATCATTTCAGATTAGTGAGTTGTTTCAAATTAGTGAGTCGTTTTAGATTAGTGAGTCGTTTTAGATTAGTGAATCGTTTCAAATTAGTGAGTCGTTTCAGATTAGTGAGTTGTTTCAAATTAGTGAATTGTTTCAGATTAGTGAGTCGTTTAAGATTAGTGAGTCGTTTTAGATTAATGAATTGTTTCAGATTAGTGAATCGTTTCAGATTAGTGAGTCGTTTAAGATTAGTGAGTCGTTTTAGATTAATGAATCGTTTCAAATATGAGAGTAATTTCAGATTAGTGAATCGTTTCAGATTAGTGAATCGTTTCAGATTAATGAATCGTTTCAGATTAATGAATTGTTTCAGATTAGTGAATCGTTTCAGATTAATGAATTGTTTCAGATTAATGAATCGTTTCAGATTAATGAATCGTTTCAGATTAGTGAATCGTTTCAGATTAATGAATCGTTTCAGATTAGTGAATCGTTTCAGATTAATGAATTGTTTCAGATTAGTGAATCGTTTCAGATTAATGAATTGTTTCAGATTAGTGAATCGTTTCAGATTAATGAATCGTTTCAGATTAGTGAATTGTTTCAGATATGTGAATTGTTTCAGTGAATCGTTTCAGATTAGTGAATTGTTTCAGATTAGTGAATTGTTTCAGATATGTGAATTGTTTCAGATTAGTGAATCGTTTCAGATATGTGAATCGTTTCAGATATGTGAATTGTTTCAGATTAGTGAATCATTTCAGATTAGTGAATCGTTTCAGATTAGTGAATCATTTCAGATTAGTGAATCATTTCAGATATGTGAATTGTTTCAGATATGTGAATTGTTTCAGATTAGTGAATTGTTTCAGATTAGTGAATCGTTTCAGATTAGTGAATCGTTTCAGATATGTGAATTGTTTTAGATTAGTGAATCATTTCAGATTAGTGAATCGTTTCAGATAAGTGAATCGTTTCAGATTAGTGAATTGTTTCAGATATGTGAATTGTTTCAGATTAGTGAATCGTTTCAGATTAGTGAATTGTTTCAGATATGTGAATTGTTTCAGATTAGTGAATCGTTTCAGATTAGTGAATCGTTTCAGATATGTGAATTGTTTTAGATTAGTGAATTGTTTCAGATATGTGAATTGTTTCAGATTAGTGAATTGTTTCAGATTAGTGAATCGTTTCAGATTAGTGAATCGTTTCAGATATGTGAATTGTTTTAGATTAGTGAATTGTTTCAGATTAGTGAATTGTTTCAGATTAGTGAATCGTTTCAGATTAGTGAATCGTTTCAGATTAGTGAATCGTTTCAGATATGTGAATCGTTTGTGTTTATCTGCAGGTGAATCAGTGGTGGAACAGTCTGAGTGAAGGCCAGAGAACTGTCACAGGTCAGATGTACATTCATGTACATACATACATCTAATAAGTCAATCTCTCTAATATTCCTCATTAACCATTTATAGATTACGAGCGTTTAACGCTTTAATACATTAAGTCAAGAATGGCCACACGTTTTCCTCGTGCTTTTGAGATCCTCTGGGATCGTGCTACACAAATTCAGCCTCAGGCCCAAATATAAGCTTCAGGAATGACGATTGGGTCGTAAAGTGTGACATACTCGAAAAACGCCGATGTGCATTCGGTTGAGCTGTAGTACCCCAACCTAGCTGAGTCCCAAAATATAGATGTTGGCGAGAAGTAGTCTCCTCGTTGACACCATAGACAGCTCTTGTTGTCCCTTCGTGATACTCAGGAAGGGGTTTCCAAATGTTTTTTTGCCCTTTCGGACCACAAAACTGCCAATAACACATCACATGGTCATGCTTGACAGTTTCTTAAACACGTCCCCGCTGACAACCTATGAACTTGCCCAAGGACCTGAACAATGATAGTTTGCTGGCAAACGTGTAGTGTGGCCAGTCTACTGACCTGGACACTAGCTCTGGTGGTGAGCAGTGTTCTACAACCTCATGGTTCTTCAATATGACCTTGTGTAACTATGGAAAGAATCCTAATTTGCATATCGTCGCTGTCCAATGAAAAACAAGTCTTTCCAAAATTGCAACTTTACAGGAGAGACCAAAAACCTACTTTTCTTTCAATGTAAGTCAATGGAACCAGAATTCTTTCCAAGCTGTTTTGGGGCTCTTCTATTGGTCCATCCATCATGAAATTGTCACACAGTGTAAACGACCATTGGCGTGTTGAAACGATGCAGAAAAATTAAAATCGACAAAAATTGAGATACATTTTTTTCATTGGACAGCGACGAAGACAGTACATGTTATATGAATCCCATCTGCAGGTATACAGGTAAACCCGTTGACCCGGACGTTTCTCTCGCAGGTATCATAGCGGCAAACGCGCTGGTGTTTTGCTGTTGGAGGATCCCCTCGCTGCAGCGTACGATGGTGAGATACTTCACCTCTAACCCTGCCTCCAGTGAGTAAACCAATCTGTCCCTCACTTCCAGTGGGCGTGGCCTACCACAGATCTTTTGCTTTGTTCATTGCGATACGACTTTGGTTCAGTTTTTGGTATTCAGGCATGGGTTAGCTTAAAATCAGTTTAGATGCTGTACTGATATTTCAGACGAGTGTAATATGCAAATTAGCAATCACAGTTTGAGCAGATGCTCTGCCACAATAGTAGTCTGTCACATTCAGGGTCCTCGAGTGTGTTACTATAGGTGATGGCAGTGTGTTACAGCCCGCCTAGGTAGGCCATAACACTAAATGGTCTCCACCAAACCCTCCCACTTCAACCCTGCCAGATCAAGCAGACCAGTCTAGTCACATTAGGTTGATTTTATTCAACATTAAAGGAAGCAACAAGCTTTGGAGGTGGTGTAAGCACAACAATAACCAAATCATACCCCTCCCCAACATACTAACTTAACTCTTAACAAAAAGAAAAGAAAATACAAAAAACATACCCTACCTCCCTAAACAGAAACAAAGACAATCAGCACCACACCGAGAGAGAGAGAGAGAGAGAGAGAGAGAGAGAAACAGAGAGACAGACAGACAGAGAGAGAGAGACAGAGAGAGAGAGACAGAGAGAGAGACAGGGGGAGAGACAGGGGGAGAGAGACGGAGAGAGAGAGAGGGAGAGAGAGACAGAGAGAGAGGGGGAGAGAGGGAGAGAGACAGAGAGACAGACAGACAGAGAGAGAGAGACAGAGAGAGAGACAGGGGGAGAGAGACAGGGGGAGAGAGACGGAGAGAGAGAGAGGGAGAGAGAGACAGAGAGAGAGGGGGAGAGAGGGAGAGAGACAGAGAGAGAGAGAGAGAGAGAGAGGGGGAGAGACAGAGAGAGAGACAGACAGACAGACAGACAGACAGACAGACACATACACCACAAAATACGGCACCAGCCGTAACACAGTGATTGTAAAGTGAATCAATGTAATCATACTATTAGGTGTACGTTAGGTCTGGGCGATATTGAGAATTATTAAATAATCAGGATAATTGGTGATATCGCCCCTCCCCTTTTTTTTGGGTGGGTTATTTGGGTACTTAATATAAACTTATGTATGAATTGTACTAGTTCAGTGTCACTCCTTTTATATTTGTCTGTCCATTATACCATTTATCTGATTTTAATTTACTCAAAAACACATGTAATAATACTGAATAATAATAATAATAATAATAATAATAATAATAATAATAATAATAATAATTAACGCAATACGGAGACAAAACAGAGAGGAGAGCCGGAGAACCCAGCTGTAGCGATCTGTAGCCCCCCAGAATCCTAGACGCAGTATCTCCGCTTGCATATCGAGATACACATTGCAGTCACGTTGAGGCGGACAGAGCGCGAGCCCACCTTCAATCAGCTCAGCGTTAAACATACAAACAGAGTGACTCAGGATGGTCCCAGTGCAGCTCCAGTTTAGTCAGAATGGAGCGCTCCCACCAGCTCAACACATACTATTAGTGGGTGATGATGTTATACAGTGTGTAGGATGTATTAGCAAGCACCTCTGTCTAGAGTAGGCTCTTTCACCTATTGAGACCTTGTGTGTTTGTAAATGTTGTTGTGATGTAACACAACTGGCCACCATAGTCTGGTATCATCACTTCTCCACTTTCTGTAGGCTGTCCATCCTGTAGGCTTCAGGACATTTCATAAAATTCTTAAAGGCTAAGCACCACTTATGGACACCCCTAGTAATTTTCACATTGTTATAGATTATATATATGAAAATATAGAAACATGACTTAAAATTAAATTTGCTGCTTAATTTGCTTAAAAATAAACAATTTTAATTAAACTGATGTAAAAACCTGAGCTCGCTACAGAAATTCCTGAACGCTACCGTGTGACATCACTGGTGAACAACAGTGAACAGCGCGGCGGTACAACAGCACTATGACTGACTGGAACTGAGAACGTTCCAGAACTGCTTCTTCAGATTCTGATGTTGTTTCTGAATTTGAATCTGAAAGAGCTGTAATGTAGAAATAGACCACCATATCACTCAGTCCTAATACTTTTAGTCAAACCACACCCACAACAGCAGCTCATCCTGAGTGTAAACAGTGTCTAGATACATAACCAACAGTATTCATAACAACAGCCTAGCAACCAGCTACACTCAGATATAGAGGTTCAGTTATTGTAGTAAATATGATTAAAGTGGAACTCGATCTCATACGACTCTATAAATCTTCATAACTCAGCTACGTTAGCTTAGCATAACTTGATCCACCGAACTTAGCAAGTGAAGCTAATGTTAGCTAACATCAGCTAAAGCAGGCTCAGTAACTGAGCTTACCTGGTTTACCTCCACGTACACGGAGGCTCTTGAACTCCTCTCGCTGGTTTCTTACACGCCCATATTGTTGAACAGCGTCAGATTAAGATCCAGTCGTCGTGTAAGTCTACGTCCCATAGCTGTGATAATCTTCAGACGTGAGATGATCTACAGATGATGGAGTGAGAGGACGCTCCTTTCCAGTGTGCTCGTTTAAAGTTGACAGGTTTAGACCACTTTCTGGATATTTGGGGGTCTTTGGGTCGTTTGTGCTCGGGGGTCCACTGTACATCTAATTACTGCAGCCAGAAACAACAACAGCTTTCTATCATTGTGTATCACTGTAAATGTATCTTCTAGCGTTGGTGTCCACCATCTACGTCACACACATAACACCTACAGCAGTTTCTGAACAGTGGGCGGAACTAAACAGTCTTTTAAGACGTATTTCTTGACTTTGTAGAAAATAAAACGTTTTCTGACTTTTAATAATCACAAGTTAGGATCTCAAACTCCGCTGTAGTTATACATTTGTTATACATTAAAAGGTGTATATAGTATTTATAGTTCTTTGAGCTGTGAGGCTGTTTATCTTTACTTGCATGTCATACAGTGTCATAATTCTTATAATATTAAAGATTACTGATCAACCACACCTGGTTTAACACCATGTACCGCCAGCCTTGTCGCTCCAGTACTAAAACTGAAAGAGTTAACTTCTGCGGTGTTGATGTTTTATTTAGAAAGCTGTGTTAATGCTGTGTGTGTGTGTGTGTGTGTGTGTGTGTGTGTGTGTGTGTGTTGCAGAGACGCTGTGCTGGCCGATGCTGCTGTCCACCTTCAGTCACTACTCCCTCTTCCACATGGCCGCCAACATGTACGTCCTGTGGAGTTTCTCTTCCAGCATCGTCAACATGATGGGCCGGGAGCAGTTCCTGGCCATGTACCTGTCCGCAGGTGTGTTGTGCAAGATAGTTACTAATACTGTTTTGAACTGTTTGCTAATGCAGCCAACACACACACACGCACTAGGAGTCAGTAATCACTCAAATGTATTTATTTATTTATTTGTTTTAATAAGTACGTACGTATACAGGGCGTCATTAAGTTGATGTAAATACAGGATGACTTGCTTTATGTATTAATATACTTAGTATATCGTCGATACGCGTCCCCAGAATGGCAGCTTTACACGAGAGACCACAAACAGGCCTAACTTTTAGTGTGAGAAATGCGTTTTAATCACAGTGTGTGCTCTGGCAGTGCTGTTGATTGTTATTATGTTCTGGTGTGTTTCAGGGGTCATCTCCACGTTCGTTAGTTACGTGGCTAAAACAGCTACAGGCCGGTTAGGGCCGTCACTGGGCGCGGTGAGTGACCATGTCTTCTATACTAAGTCATAATAGCAAAGTTATCATAATAAATAATAGTTAATTTATTTTGTGTTAATTACTTTTATTTGTTGCTACATATTATAAACTGTAGTGAATTACAGTCTGTCAGAATGACTGTCGCCCCCTACGCTTCCTGTAGTGTATTACAATCTGTCAGAATGACTGTCGCCCCCTACGCTTCCTGTAGTGTATTACAATCTGTCAGAATGACTGTCGCCCCCTACGCTTCCTGTAGTGTATTACAATCTGTCAGAATGAGTGTCGCCCCCTACGCTTCCTGTAGTGTATTACAATCTGTCAGAAAGACTGTCACCCCCTACGCTTCCTGTAGTGTATTACAATCTGTCAGAATGACTGTCGCCCCCTACGCTTCCTGTAGTGTATTACAATCTGTCAGAATGACTGTCGCCCCCTACGCTTCCTGTAGTGTATTACAATCTGTCAGAAAGACTGTCACCCCCTACGCTTCCTGTAGTGTATTACAATCTGTCAGAATGACTGTCGCCCCCTACGCTTCCTGTAGTGTATTACAATCTGTCAGAATGACTGTCGCCCCCTACGCTTCCTGTAGTGTATTACAATCTGTCAGAATGACTGTCGCCCCCTACGCTTCCTGTAGTGTATTACAATCTGTCAGAATGACTGTCGCCCCCTACGCTTCCTGTAGTGTATTACAATCTGTCAGAATGACTGTCGCCCCCTACGCTTCCTGTAGTGTATTACAATCTGTCAGAATGGCTGTCGCCCCCTACGCTTCCTGTAGTGTATTACAATCTGTCAGAATGACTGTCGCCCCCTACGCTTCCTGTAGTGTATTACAATCTGTCAGAATGACTGTCGCCCCCTACGCTTCCTGTAGTGAGGTCAGTTGTAATAACTGTATGTTGCTGTTTCAGTCTGGAGCTATAATGACCGTCCTGGCGGCCGTGTGCACAAAGATGCCTGAAGCTAAACTGGCCATCATCTTCCTCCCCATGTACACCTTCACCGCTGGAAACGTGAGTTTGTGATGTGTATAATTTACTATTACAGTAATCAGTGTTTGTCACTAACAAGCTGACCACCACTTCACAGGCGCTGAAGGCCATTGTTGCCCTGGATACAGCAGGCCTGATCATGGGATGGCGCTTCTTCGACCATGCTGCACATTTAGGAGGAGCTCTGTTCGGCATGTGAGTTCTCTTGGCGTACACGCTAGTGCTGCCCTCTCTAAGTGGACTAGTCAGCTGTCGTGTTCTTGGTTGAGAATCAGTCAGTCAGTTATTTCACCAATGAGCCAAAACATTGTGAGAACTCACAACAACAGCGGGTGGCCACTTACTGTCATCGACGTATTGGATGTGGGATAAATGGGCAGGCGAGAAGACCTGAACAACTTGGATAAATGCAAAATCAATGGGTGTATCTCAAACCCTAGTAAGTGTCTAAGTAGGCTGTCTACGTAGGCAGCTGTGTAAGTAGCAGCGTTCTCTCCTCATCTCTCCTCATAAAACAGATTACTGAGACGCTCTAGTTAGAGAGAGACGGCGTCACGGCTTGTTCCCGCCCACTGCAGCACGCGACCGCTGGTTTAGCTGGTTGCTAAGCTACCGGCCAGCATCCAAAACAATAGCCTGAGGCTTAAAACTCCGCTAGCATAAATGCTAATGGCTCGAGTATAAAACTGTAAAATGACTCGTTACAGAGTTGATAATAAAATACTGTTTTGTGTGATTATATGACCAGAAACACATTAAAACTCCAGAGAGAATCAAAATAACTCACATTTTAAAGCCACTTCACTGCACCTAGATTAGCCTGTGTTGTATCATGGGATTGTCTTAGCGGCTGAGGAAGCGTTCGATGCTTCCTTAAAATCAGGTCTAATTAAGGTTTCTCAGTAGACAGCATGTTTAAGGTATGTAAGAATTGGGACAGTCTACATGTCAGGAGCGCATACTATGATATAAAATGCTGCCTATGTAGGAGCTCACTAGGTTTTGAGACACACCCAATATATCTAGACGAGTGGGTTAGAGCATCTACAACACAGCAAGGCTTGGGTGACGCTACTGGACAGCATTGGTGAGTACCTAGCAATGGTGGACCATATGGAAACGAGCACCAGGGGGCATCTGAGCACTAGCAATAGCGTCTGAGGCATCTTGTTTGATCCGTACTGGCAGAAGGGCTACTGTGGAGGAATTAAGTGTCGTATCTGATTAGTAGTATTACATGTCTTTGTTTTGGTTCCCCCACGAGACACGTTGGTTTTACAGATGTTACAGAGTCTGCATCACATACGGTAATAAACTGCCAGACGGACGACATGTTTTCTATCATGCAGTGAACGCCACAGACTGTTCTCAGCTGCTTTAGTCAGTCTGTAGAAAATGAAAGGGTATGTATTTCCACCTAGTGGTTCAGGTAGGAATTGCAGGGACCTGGCCGGAAGGGGTTTCACGGAGGGCTCCTCTTCCTGGATGAAACGCTAGCTGGAAATACAGAAATTACAGACATACCTAAACCAGCTAAACACACACTCAGCAAACTTCAGAGTCATTCACTAAAACAGAGCCTTCGCTGGAATGCTGGGATTGGCTCCAGCCCCCCAGTGACCCCAACTAGTGTAATAAAGCGGAACACTTTTACAAAGAAATTTTTTAATAATGGACAGTATTGTTTATCATCGTTATCCACTAAATTACAGAAAATATCCAGATATCAGTTTTGGTCAATATCACACAACCCTGCCTGGGATCAGATGCTGATTGGTTTGTCTTACTATGTCTGTGTAGATGGTACATCCTGTACGGCCATGAGCTGATCTGGAAGAACAGAGAGCAGCTGGTGAAGATGTGGCATAACTTCAGGACCCGCGGTCCCGGCTCCAGCTCAGGGGGCAACGGCTCCATCTAGAGGATCATAAGAAGCAACAACAGGACAAACAGCCACAGCAGGAGAGCAGAGGAGAGCGAACCGACCACACACTCTTCGCATACTCACACATTGTACAGTAATAGGTTACACACGGGTACATCTTGAATGATCCAGGCTCCGTCCTCTAATGTGGTCTTTCGTGGCTGCTGTTGTGGTGATGGTCAGGCTTTACAGGGATAAGCATCACGTTGAGTTTAAGATGCTACTAAGCTGCCCTATGTTCTTGTAGCTGATCTGAACATCTGAGATGTCATGTCGTAATAAGAAATCGAGAAATGTTGGGCTACGTATAGACTTAAGGTGGGAGTACAGTGAGTGTGAAATTGCGAAACTAATCCTAGAGCTCATAAAGATAGAGCTTACAGTAGGGGGCGCTGGTGCTCCTGTGATTAATGCTGTTAATGTTAACGTGGCCAGTTAAGCATGTAAGTGTGTGTGTGTGTGTGTGAACACAATAAAATAAACATTAGCTCTTACAAGGGAAAACATCTAATAAAAGAGGGGTAGACAAATCGGGGGCCAGGGTTATAGAAGTGGCGTGCACTTGTTTATGGCACAATCCAGCACGGAGCGTTTGAGACATGTTTTCTTGTTATGACGTCACATCTGGCCCCACAATACTCCCCAGAAAACAGCCACTATTAAAACAACAACATTAGCCATCATACTAACATGAGCTTGATTAAAGGGGTGTAAGAAAATATCGAAATATCAAATATCGGCATATTATGTTTAGTGATACTGTATCGATTCTCAAAAACACAGTATCAATACACAGATTCCTGGCAGACTGAATCATTGTGTGCTGTGTTTGACCACCTCTGTCCACTAGATGGCAGTGTTGTAATCCATTTTCAGCTCCACTCCAACATTAACAAGCAGCACAAGGGCGCAATGCTATTGTAAGTATTGGCAAACCTGTTCATACAGTGGTGTGTTTTAGTTTAAATGGGATCATTATAAGAGATCGGTAAAGGTTGTTTATCCTCACAACAGTAGCTACTAACGAACTGGTCAGGGAGGGCTGCATTACCGCCAGATATAAATAATAATAATTTGTATAATATTTTGAGTGTAGCAAACACCCGTGTGTGCTTCTGTAGGCTGTGTTTCTTGTTTTATTTTGTTTATATATGTTCAATATCTTCAATAGCCATGCACTGTTAAAGTTAATGCTGCATTTTAGCTGAAGTGCTAAGCTGATTCTGACTCCTGAGACAGTCTAATACTGCTTAACAAGCGTGAAGGTTTCAAAATTGTATTTTATTAACATATTTATCTCCCCCTTAAAACCACCCACCACTGTAACAATCTCCTGCTATATGTGCACATGTAGCTGTTTTCCTGTCGTCTATCAACAATACTGATTGGTCAGCGCTCAGCTACTTTGCATTAATTACGTCCAGTGAGGGAGTTTCAGGCTGTAGGTTGTTGTTGTCTCTCTCCAAATCATAAAAGATAAACAAAACCCATATCATTTAGCACAGCCATCACGCTGCTGTCACATAATAAACTTTCTCTGCATCCCTGCTGGCGGTGAAGGAGCTCATTCGTAGGCGGAGCCTGGAGAGGGGATCTAGACTCTTCCTTTAATTCAGAACCTGCTTTTTCAGAGTGTCTGTTAGAGTTAAGGGGTCGGGAAGGACGGAGATGTGTTCTGAGGTTTGGTAGTAAGTTTTCTGCCGAGCTGTGAGAAGCCGAGATCTTTTTAGAACTTAACCAAAACTCAACAGTCGTTATGAAGTCCAGCAGGGTCGCCGACGCAAAACCTGCAAGCCAGCATGCACTGAACCTGTACAGCGAGATACATGTTGTGCAGTCTGCAGATTTGTTTAGTTTCCTTTGAAAATAAATAAATAAATAAATAAAATGTTTATTTAAGGTCAGAAAGTCACGCGTGGTCTGTCAATGAACGTTCATTCATCCAACAGCTAAACTTGGTCCATCTATCCATCCATCCACCCAGACTTCCCTCTCCCCAGCCCCCTCCTTTAGCTCCTCCAGGAGTGATACTGAGGCACTCCCAGGCTGGCCGGGAGATGTAACCCCTTCAGCGAGTCCTAGGTCTTCCGTGGGGTCTTCTCCCAGTCTGACATGTCCGGAACACCTACACAGAGATGCGTCTAGGAGGCATCCTAACCAGATGCCCGAACCACCTCTGATTAGCTGGTTTCTCAACGTGGAGCAGAAGCAACTCAACTCTGATGATTTATAAATAATAACTACAGGAAGACGAGATGATCAGAAGAGAGTATATATAAGAAGTCAGTGTGTGGATATTAAGAGTGTTCAGTAAATCTGTAGGCACATTTTGTCCTAGAGGTGGAGCTAGAGGAGTGTAACTCACCGGTAGAGGGAATGGTTCCTCAGGCTGGCATAAACCACAGTGATTAGAGAAAAACAGAAGAAGAGGGAGAAAGGGCAACACCACCCACTCCACCTACAGCTCAAGCTCTTAGTCCACAGTGGAAATTAAGCCTACACCTTTTTTACTGCTACTGTCAGATAACATACTACTAATGTACTTTAGACATGTTTGTAGATGATAGTGAGTCACACAGCGTCAGAAACCACAAATATGTCATATGTCCGCAAAGACCCGATATTCCCAGGTTCCTATGTCACCAAAGTTTCTTAATTCTCAGGTTCCTATATCACCAAAGACCCGATATTCCCAGGTTCCTATGTCACCAAAGTTTCTTAATTCTTAGGTTCCTATATCACCAAAGACCCGATATTCCCAGGTTCCTATGTCCCCGAATCCCCTATATTCCCAGGTTCCTATGTCACCAAAGTTTCTTAATTCTCAGGTTCCTATATCACCAAAGACCCGATATTCCCAGGTTCCTATGTCCCCGAATCCCCTATATTCCCAGGGTCCTATGTCCCCAAAGACCCGATATTCCCAGGTTCTTATGTCCCTAAAGACCCGATATTCCCAGGTTCCTATGAATTTCCTTCGGGATCAATAAAGTATCTATCTATCTATCTATTTATCTATCTATGTCTCCAAAGACCCGATATTCCCAGATTTTTTTATGTCCCTAAAGACCTGATATTCCTGGGTTCCTATGAACCCAGAGGCTCAATATTCCCAGGATCCCATTTCCCTGAAACCTCTATATTCCCTGGTTTCTATGTCACCAAAGCCCCTATATTCCCAGGGTCCTATGTCACCAAAGCCCCTATATTCCCAGGTTCCTATGTCACCAAAATTTCTTAATTCTCAGGTTCCTATATCACCAAAGACCCGATATTCCCAGGTTCCTATGTCACCAAAGTTTCTTAATTCTTAGGTTCCTATATCACCAAAGACCCGATATTCCCAGGTTCCTATGTCCCCGAATCCCCTATATTCCCAGGTTCCTATGTCACCAAAGTTTCTTAATTCTCAGGTTCCTATATCACCAAAGACCCGATATTCCCAGGTTCCTATGTCCCCGAATCCCCTATATTCCCAGGGTCCTATGTCCCCAAAGACCCGATATTCCCAGGTTCTTATGTCCCTAAAGACCCGATATTCCCAGGTTCCTATGAATTTCCTTCGGGATCAATAAAGTATCTATCTATCTATCTATTTATCTATCTATGTCCCCAAAGACCCGATATTCCCAGATTTTTTTATGTCCCTAAAGACCTGATATTCCTGGGTTCCTATGAACCCAGAGGCTCAATATTCCCAGGATCCCATTTCCCTGAAACCTCTATATTCCCTGGTTTCTATGTCACCAAAGCCCCTATATTCCCAGGGTCCTATGTCACCAAAGCCCCTATATTCCCAGGTTCTTATGTCACCAAAGCCACTAAATTCCCAGGGTCCTATGTGCCCAAAGATCCTATATTTCCAGGGCCCTATGTCCCTGAAGCATCTATATTACCAGGTTCCTATGTCCCTGAAGACCCTGTATTCCCAGGATCCGATGTCCCCAAAGTCCCTACATTCCTAGGGTCCTATGTCACCTAACCCCCTATATTCCCAGGTGCATAAGTCCCAGAAGCTTCTAAATTACCAGGGTCCCCTGTCCCCAAAGCCTCTATATTCCCAGGTTCCTATGTCCCCAAAGCCCCTATATTCCCAGGTTCTTATGTCACCAAAGCCCCTATATTCCCAGGATCCTGTGTCCCTTAAGCCTCTATGTTCCCAGGGTCCCGTGCCCCCGAAGGCCCTATATTGCCAGGGCTCATGTCACCAAAGCCCCTTTATTCCCAGGTTCCAATGTCCCCGAAGCCTCTATATTACCAGGTTCCTATTTCTTTGAAGCCTCTATATTCCCAGATTCGTATGTCCCTGAAGACCCGATATTCCCAGGTTTATATTCGCAGGGTCCTTTGTTTCTTAGGCCATATGTTCCCAGAATCATAAAAGATTCAGTGACACTGCTATTACAGTTTTCAGTTACGCCAACATACTTTAGTCCACGTTTTTAGATAACGGTGAGTCATACAGTGTCAGAAACTACATAATCAATCTTTTAGAGATCACTGAACATCTACACATGGTTTGAGGCAAAGTAGGTGAAGATTTTCCTTCTTTAGCTACACTAGTCTTGTAGCTCCAGGCCTAAAACTAAAGACGCTTATTTCAGATAACATACATGTCTGAGCCCACAAGGAGGGAAGACCGTAAAGATTATTTTCTCCCCAAAATAATACTCTGAGTCTGCCTGATCTCTCTGTCTGGCTATAAACATCTCGTTGAGCAATGTTCAAACCGTAACTCAGGCTGGGTTTCATTCCTGCTTTCGGTTAGACTTGATACCAATAAGATCACCGTAATAAAAAACAGAGAGAAGTAAAAGCCCATCCCTGTGTTTGTAATGTCCTGTGAATACACAGTTTCAGTAGCCGCAGTTTCAGTTTGGGGACTTTGACCCCCGTAAATGATTCACCAGACCGTGATCGCACATCACCCACTTTCGTGCTACAGTGGCAACGTTTCTGTCTGACGAAACCCAACGAACGTCTTCATTCCAGGAAGGTCTCCTGCCATGATGTGTACATACACTCACACGGGCCAGTTTCAAATCGGACCCAAACGAGTGATATTAAGTCATTTTTGTGTTGATATGCGTTCTAATGTAAAATTCGTTTGACGTTTATGTAGCAAAAACATATACTATATAATTAAGTAGGTTAGATTCGTCACTGTGCCTTTAAGACTACAGGAGCTCTGTTTTGATTGGCTGACCTGCATCATTTAAAAGCACTGAGCTGGTGGATATATGTAAACATGTTTTTTATGTGACCTCACGTAAACAGTGAATAAGAAACAGGCTGTTATTCTCAGTTTAGTGTCCATGTATGGGCTGGAGAGTGAAAAATATGTTTCAGTGTTTATATATTACATCCACAGCTCTTCAATGTTAGAAACCTGGGGGGAATTCAGATTTCCATAATATAGGCCCTTTAAAAAGAATAAAAATATCATCACTATCCAATTAAAAACATGTATCTTCCTTTTTTGTCGATTTTGAGTTTTCGTTTGAACACGCCAATGGTTGTTGAACCTTTTCATGATGAATGGACCAATAGAAGTGCTCCAAAAGAGCTTGGAAAAACATCTAGTTCCATTGACTTGCATTGAAAGTAAAGTACTTTTGGACAGTGACGATATATTCCCCAGTAAAAGTATCTTTCAGGTGTAAGGAATCTCTTACTATGTGTGTGTCTCAAAACCTACTGAGCTCCTACATAGGCAGCATTTTATGTCATAGTATGCGCTCCCCACATGTAGACTGTCCCAATACTTACACACCTTAAACATACTGTCTACTGAGGAACCTTATTTAGACCTGATTTTAAGGAAGCATCGAACGCTTCCTCAGCCGCTAAGACAATCCCATGATCTACCGCAGGAAAATCTACAAGCAGTGAAGTGGTTTTAAAATATGAGTTATTTTGATTCTCTCTGGAGTTTTAATGTGTTTCTGGTCATATAATCACACAAAAACGTATTTTATTATCAACTCTGTAACGAGTCCTTCACCATTTAGCAGTTTTATACTCGAGACATTAGCATTTATGCTAGCAGATCTTTAAGTCTCGGGCTATTGTTTTGGATAGCTGGCTGGTAGCTTAGCAACTAGCTAAACCACTGGTCACGTGCTGCAGTGGGCGAGAACAAGCCGTGAAGCAGTCTCTCTCTAACTAGAGCGTCTCAGTAATCTGTTTTATGAGGAGAGATGAGGAGAGAACGCTGCTACTTACACAGCTGCTACCTAGACAGCCTACTTAGACACTCACTAGGCTTTGAGACAGACCCGATATGTGGGGTACACTATGGACAGGTCGCCTGTCTATCACATGGCCAACACACACTCACACCTACGGGCAGTTTAGAGTGAGTGATCAGTCTAACATGTATGTGTTTGGACTGTGGGAGGAAACCCACTCAAGCACTGAGAGAACAAACACACTCCACACAGAACCACCCGGACCGGGAATCCCACCCAGATCATCTTACTGTGAGGCAACAGTGCTAACCACCACCTCCTATTAGTACCTGCTCTGTGGTGGTCCTTTGGTGGTCTTAACCATTAAAGAACAGGGTGAAAGGGGGATAAACAATTTATGCAGCAAATCAGTCTGTAAGTGTAGAACTACAACGTGCTCCTATATATATATATACATGCTATCAAATGACTAAATTTATGTTTTTAGATATGGTTCTTTAATTCTTATCCTCTGATTGGCTCCTGCTTGTCCCCTGTCCATCACTCTGAGGGTCTTTGATTCGCTCATGTCTGTTTGGCTGCCCTCTTTCAGGGTTGCTGACCCAAAACCAATATTAACACAGTGACTTTTAGCCCGGCCAGTTTCACCAACAGGTTTTCAAAAGTCGTTTTCTGGGGACTCCAGATCGAAAACACTTCTCTTCAGACTAAACTCTCCCGACGGGAAACTCGAAATCTCACCGGCTGCTGCGACGGTGAGTACAACCTCGACAAGAAACCTTGAGGCTATATTATAAGAGGGATGAGCCATGTGCTTAAATACTTGACGTACGGCCCACGTATGCTCTGTATTGTGTATTATGTGGCAAGTTATTGAAACTCTGGCTCACTGAATCATCATTGGCTGTATTGTTACTTAGCAGTCATAGCCTACTGTTAAATACATCTTGGTTGCTGTTATTATCAGTAATAAATGAAAGCATTTATTGAGATTTGGTGTATGTTCTCAGACTGTATTTGGTCACTAATACAATAAGCCCCTGAAGGCCTTTCTCTAGCTGCTTCGCTGTGTGGTCAGATATTAAATGTTCTGATATTTGATACTGTTTTGGCGCCAAACTTGGTTAAACTGGAGTAAATTCTCCAACACGCTATGTTCATATGAATAAACAAAGAAATCTGCCTTGGAGTGATAATGCTGTGGTGCGTTTGGGCTGTAATTTGCCCATTGTGACGCCCCCTGTTTGACCATGAGGGGCCTGTTAGCATTAGCATAGCCTCAGTCTAGTTAGTTGACTTGGCTTGAGCTTTAATTTGCTCAGAAAAACACTTTATTTGTTTATTTATTCATATTCTAATAGTGTTAATACAGTAAGTACGACGTTTACATATGTCCGTGTGTTTATTTAACCCTTTCCAAGCTTCTCCTTCTACTAAACAACCAAGTATTATTATCAGTTCTCATCTAATAACTGCTTTGACTGCTCAGTACTTCATTAAGCTAAATCAAGATTGCTGCTGAAGGAACTGAATACATTCATACAATGTCTGGGGCGTCCAGGAGAAATCTGGAACCTAACTTAGTTCTTCAAACTGGAGTCAAGATCTGATCTACTTCTCTCACAATAACATATTCATGTTACTTTGTATTGTATGTATGATTATTTACATCTGTTCTAATGATTTCTGGTGTTCTTACTGGTGAACATACACTTATTGATAAGATTTGTTAACCATGTGTCTTTATGGCCCACCCCTGTAGAGATGGCGGCGGTGGCGGTGGAGGTGCTGGGTTTGGTCCTGGCCATCCTGGGCTGGTGTTTGGAGTCCAGCAGCACTAACTCAGCTGTGTGGCGCATCAAATCTCATGCCGAGTCCGTCGTAACCAGCAGCTCCCAGTACGAGGGTCTGTGGACCACCTGCGCTGCCAACGCGATGGGGGTCATCCAATGCCAGAGATACAAAACCATACTGGGACTGCCCAGTGAGTCACGTTCAAACACAGTTTTACTCATTTACTGAATTTACAGCCCCTCAGTACTGAGTAGCAGTATTACTGCTTTACATTAACAGTGACTTACAGTCTAATCATAATCAAACCATACTCAGGTCATGTGACAGACGTAGTGATTAATATCAGTAAGAGAAAACCATAATAATAATAATATAATAGTAATCATAACTGGAAGATTTATAGAGCAATTTTTATACCAGTGGCAGCTCAAAGTGCTTTGCAGGCAGTTAAGTAATAATCAAAGACAAGGTTCTGTTTTTAGTACGATGTTAAAGTTTTAATTAAACACTAAAGATTAAAGTTAAAGAGAGGCGTTTTTAATTGTTTCTGTAAAGTGAGCACTGATCTTGACTCTCTAATTAAAAGCAGTGCTAATGTAAATTAATATTACTTCACAATTTCAGTAGTAGTGATGTAAAGAGTACTAATTTACATTAATATTACATTAACAGTTTACAGTCATATTCATTTGAGGTAATGCCGTTTATAAAAAGTGATGGTTAATGGTTAATAACTGGTTAATAGTTATTTATATTTGACACCAAGAGTGATTTTCAGTAACAGTGATGTGCAACAGTAGTTATACACAGTCATATACAGTAATTGTTATTTAGAGTAGTAAAAATTTGCCACATAGCTGATGAAATTTGAAACATAGATTTACTTAATTATACATTTACTGTGGTGATAGTACCGCAGTGCTGATTTGCAGTAATTCTTATGTACAGTATATGTACTTAAAGTCATTCTAAATTACAGTAATTTATAGTGGTTCACATTAAAATGTGTAAATTACAGTAATATCTAGTAATTAAACAAACATATTATGTGTCTAAATATAGGAAGTTTTTCCCTTTTATTTTTTAAATAGTGAATTTTTTTGTGGGTTAAACTTTATCGACAATCTTCTAGAAAAAAAACACTCCGTATTGTTCTGCTCAGCACTGATGGCTTCAAACAGCTAAAAAAAAGTTACTTTTTGCGTTTAAAGTCACACATTTTCAATAGTAACTTATAGGAATAGTAATATATAGTAAGACTTATGTATTACAATGGTAATGCTAATGTAAAGCATTACTAATAGTAATATATAGTAATAGTAATTTACATTAGTAATACAGAGGTAATACTAATGTAAAGCAAAACTTATTTATAGTAATTTACATTGGTTATACTAAAGTATTATAGTACTTTTAAGAAGTACTAATTCATAGTGATAGCACGTGACATTAGTAATACTAATGTAATGTGTTGGTAATATAATGTAAAGCAGTACTATTTTATAGCAATATTAATTTGCAGTAGTAATACTAATGTAATGTGTTGATAATACTAATGTAAAGCAGTACTAATTTATAGTAATAGTAATTTACAGTAGTAATACTAATGTAATGTGTTGGTAATACTAATGTAAAGCAGTACTAATTCATAGTAATAGTAATTTACAGTAGTAATACTAATGTAATGTGTTGGTAATATAATGTAAAGCAGTACTATTTTATAGTAATAGTAATTTACAGTAGTAATACTAATGTAATGTGTTGATAATACTAATGTAAAGCAGTACTAATTCATAGTAATAGTAATTTACAGTAGTAATACTAATGTAATGTGTTGGTAATACTAATGTAAAGCAGTACTAATTTATAGTAATAGTAATTTACACTAGTAATACTAATGTAATGTGTTGGTAATACAAATTTAAAGCAGTACTAATTTACAGTAAAAGTAATTTACAGTAGTAATACTAATGCATTATGGAGTAATACTAATGTAAAGCAGTACTAATGTATAGTAATAGTAATGTACATTAGTAATACTAATGTAGTTATAATAATAATAAACAGCAGTACTAATTGACGGTAATAATAATTTACAGTAGTTACATGAATGTATTACAGTTGTAATGCTAATGTAAAGCAGTACTAATTTGTAGTAATCGTAATATGCAGTAGCAGTACTAATGCATTACTTTGGTAATACTAATGAACAGCAGTACTCTTTTTTTTTAGTAACAGTAATTTGCAGTAGGGCTGATGTGCAGTAATGCGGATGTACTAGAGTACAGAGTTGCAGTTGCAGAAATAGGTCATACTAAAGATACAAACCATAAACCTCTAGAGAGACACACACACACACACACACACACACACACTGTACACAACTGTACACCACTTTACACACTGTGCTGTGATTAAAACAATGAAAACTGTCAATCGAAACAATTAAAGAACCCTGAATCATCTCCTTCTTCTGCGTCATCATCATCGCCATCATCATCATCAGTCTTTGCTGTTTGGTTTCTGTGGGATGGGCTTCGGTTTATGAGTTTATGGCTCTTCTGACTAAAGTCCTCTGGCCAGTTTACATACTCCTCACAGATCCTCTGCTGAGGCTGAACCCGTGTCCAGATCTTCTGGTTGTTTTCCACTGAGGCTGGTGTTACTCAGTCGAGGCTGCTGTGTGAACCGTGTGACCTGCTGTAGTCTCTGCTCAGGTGTTCAGGTGTCCGGCTCTGCGTTAGGGTGTCTGTGAAGATGTCGATGGTAGTAGAGGCGTTTGGTTTTCTGTTGAGCGTCGGCGGCATATTGCTGACCGGCGTCTCGCTGGCCAACAGGAACTGGCGCTATTTGTCGCAGGCGCAGAGCGTGATCATTTCCAGCACGCAGTACGAGAACCTGTGGCAGGCCTGCTCCGAGTTCAGCACCGGGATCAAGAGCTGCAAGACGTTCGAGTCCTTGCTGGCTATGGAAGGTAACACAGCCGCACACACACACACTTTACTGCAAGATATAGCGTCCACACCTGCTGCACCTCTGTGGGCTGACGGGTGTAAGTGCACTGGTGTTTGTGACATCACAAAAACCAGTCATGTTTTCAGCATAGCGTTCATATCGTTGCTGTCCAAATCTCTAAAATAATTTTACAGTCGAGACCCAAGACCTTCTTAACTTTCATTCTAAGTGAATGTAAAGTGGTTTAATTGTAAGTGAGTTTGGAGCATTTCTATTGGTCCGTTCATCATAAAACTTTCACTGGATATAAAGAACAGCTGACCTAATAATGTAGTGTAAAGTACTTGGACTGGAAAGTCAATACAGTTTAAGATGGAACAATATTGAACGAATTGAATGAATATTTACAGGCTACATCCAAATCTAGTTTATCAGTATTAATAAATAGCAAGATAAATAGCAAGATCATTTCTTTAGATATAGATTGTTTTGGGGAAGAAACAGCAGTTAAATAAGCATTAAAAATGTTTGTGTTATCATAGTAGTGGGTTAAATGGGCAAAAAATTCTATAATGTTGGTTTGAAATGCTTAAATACCGTCATTATCCAAAAAGATAAATAAACGTATCAATTTTAATTTTTATTTTTCGACATCATTCGAACGCAGCAGCTGCCATTTACATTGTGTACAAAATTCACTTTGAATGGACCAATAGAAATGCTCCAAAGTGACTTGGAAAACATTCTGGTTCCATTGACTTGCATTGAAAGTGAAGTCAGTTTTTGGACTCTCCTGTAAAGTTGCCGTTTTGGAGATACACATTTGTCTTGGGACAGAGATTTAATCAGATGCTTACGTAATTCTAGATTTGTAGCTTAACTGAATGTTAAGTCACGTTATAAGTTAAGGGGGCAGTCGTGAGCTGAAGGTTAGGGATCCAGTCTTGTGACCGGACTCCTGGATACGACTGATGTGCCCTTGAGCAAGACACCTAACGCCCAACTGCTCCCCGGGTACTGTGGATAGGGCTGCCCTCTGGGCTAGTGTGGGGGGGGGGCTATGGGTGATTGGGGCGGGGGGGTTGTCTATGGGCTATTATGACCCGGTCTAGGATCAAGCCATAACAGAATGTGAGAGGGGGGTTCTCTTCCCAGACCTCTGCCAGGCTAAACACCGGCCACTGCTTAAAACCTACGTCCCATAGAGATTTGATCGAATGTACAAGTAAATTGAAGAGCAATGACTAGTGCTGGGCTTGTCTGGGCAGGAGTTCCTCCCGGTCAGTTCTCTTTAGATGGCTGCTTGATGACCTTTTATGCAAACAGATGTGGCCAAGTGGTCAATCATGGACCTGCACACAAGATTTGTGTCCGAAATCTCCTACTTCTGTACTAATCAGTAGCTGAAATCAGTAGGCGAGCAGGGCCAGTGTGTCCGAATACTCAGTATTCATCTAGCAGTACATGAACGTGACCCGGATGACCTACAGACATGACCACAGCACGCTGTACTATCCCATAATTCAGCTGGAGCTGCGGATGAGTTCAAAGCGGAGGAAAAAAACAGTGGAAATCAGTTACTAGTGCACAGTTCAAAAACCTGCATCTCTCACTTTCACTTAATGGTCAGTTTTCTCTTGGTGTTTAGCTTTTGCTTGGTGGTCAGCTTTGATTTGGTGGTCAGCTTTAGCTTAGTGGTTAGTTTTCACTTGGTGGTCAGTTTTTTCTTGGTGTTTAGCTTTTGCTTGGTAGTCAGCTTTGATTTGGTGGTCAGCTTTCTCTTGGTGGTCAGCTTTCTCTTGGTGGTCAGCTTTAGCTTAGTGGTTAGCTTTAGCTTAGTGGTTAGCTTTCGCTTGGTAGTCAGCTTTGATTTGGTGGTCAGCTTTAGCTTAGTGGTCAGTTTTCTCTTGGTGGTTAGCTTTTGCTTAGTGGTTAGCTTTCTCTTGGTGGTTAGCTTTTGCTTGGTGGTCAGTTTTCTCTTGGTGGTTTGCTTTTGCTTGGTGGTCAGTTTTCTCTTGGTGGTTTGCTTTTGCTTGGTGGTCAGTTTTCTCTTGGTGGTTTGCTTTTGCTTGGTGGTCAGTTTTCTCTTGGTGGTTAGCTTTTGCTTGGTGGTCAGTTTTCTCTTGGTGGTTAGCTTTTGCTTGGTGGTCAGTTTTCTCTTGGTGGTTTGCTTTTGCTTGGTGGTCAGTTTTCTCTTGGTGGTTTGCTTTTGCTTGGTGGTCAGTTTTCTCTTGGTGGTTAGCTTTCTCTTGGTGGTTTGCTTTTGCTTGGTGGTCAGTTTTCTCTTGGTGGTTAGCTTTTGCTTGGTGGTCAGCTTTCTCTTGGTGGTTAGCTTTTGCTTGGTGGTCAGTTTTCTCTTGGTGGTTTTCTTTTGCTTGGTGGTTAGCTTTCACTTAGTGGTCAGTTTTCACTTGGTGGGCAGCTTTTACTTGGTGGTCAGCCTTCGCTTGGTGGTCAGGTTTCTGTTGGTGGTCAGATTTAGCTTAATGGTTAGCTTTCTGTTGGTGGTCGGCTTTCGCTTGGTGGTCAGCTTTAGCTTAGTGGTTAGATTTCACTTAGTGGTCAGGTTTCTGTTGGTGGTTAGCTTTTACTTGGTGGTTAGCTTTTGCTTGGTGGTGAGCTTTTGCTTGGTGGTCAGCTTCAGCTTAGTAGCTAGCTTTCATTTGATGCTCAGGTTTTATTGGTGGTTTGCTTTCCTTCTTTTCAGGACTTTTCTTTTTAAAGCTGTGCAGGGCAGGGCAAACCACATCTGCCTTGTGATTGGTGAGGATACTGACATAAACGCTACCCAAGATTATTATCACTTACTGTACATCAAAAAAGGACAACGAAGAAGTTATTCACAGGATGCACTTTGTACACGTTTATTGTGGCCCACTAGAGCGGCTTTGACCTACTTAGAGAAGAAAACTGCTTCAACCAGCAAACAGTGATAAACTTACAGCATGGCTGCTACTTACCGGTTACTGTTGGGGCTGGGATGCTTGTAAAGGTGGGGCTGCTCATCTCTTCAGTCTCTTCAGTGTTCATCCCTGAGCAAAGCTGCTCCATGTTTGGTTTGGGTTTGAGAAACTGTCCAGGCTTTCAATTAAAGTTGTCCAAGATCCTGTTAAAGACGTAGGAGGGGAAGTTCCTATTCGCCAGCTTGTTCGCAAATTTTCAGTTTCACCGTGCCTCAGTTACATTCTGACACCTGTACATGCTGTAGCATTTAAGGTGGAACGAAGTATTTGACTAAGAAGTTGGGAAATAGGAGGCTGTTTTGTTGCTGTGGCTCCAATAATGTACATTTTCAGAGTGAAAATATTAAAAAGTCTGTGAAAGTTTAGGATTTTGGAATGGGACTGTTTTACCCGTCCTCTAGGTTTATATGCAGGATTTGTTCTAGTCTAGTCTTGTGTGGACATTAGATTCCTTTAAAGTGCCAATGAATGCATATATGCAGCATTTTAAATCATGCTCTAATGTGCTACATAGAAGGTACGTGTAAAATTTTCAGTTCCACCTCAAACTGTGCCTCAGCTGTAGCATTTAAAGTGGAACCAAGTGTTTGACTAAGAAGTTCTTCAGTGTAGCGTCATTGGTTTCACAGACATGGTAGGGTCAATAGTTCCTTAGACTCAATCAGAGTCAGTGGTTCCTCAGGTAAAATATATCAAATTGTTCCTCAGACCCAGTAGGTTCAATGGTTCCTCGGATTCTGTCAGGTCAATGGTTCCGCAGACTCAGTATAGTCAATGGTTCCACAGACTCAGCAGAGTGAATGACACAGTAGGGTCAATGGGTCTTCAATGTAGCGTCATTGGTTTCTCAGACATGGTAGGGTCAATAGTTCCCTAGACTCAGACACAGTGTTTCCTCTGGTATGGTAAATAGTTGCTCAGACTTAGTAAAGGTCCTTCAGATTCAGTAGAGTCAATGGTTTCTCAGCCACAGTATGGTCAATGGTTCCTTGGCCACAATGGAGTCAATAGTTCCTTAGACTCTCAAGGGTCAGTAGTTCATTGGGGCAATAGTTCCTTAGCTGTAGTGTAATCAGTGATTCGTAATTCGTTAGACTCCATAGGGCCAATGGCTCATTGGGATTAATGGTTCCTCAGCTACAGCAGAGGAAATAGGAAGCTATGCTCCAATAATATAATTTTTTAGTAACAGTTCAGGATTTTAGACTGTTCTAACGTCCCTCTTTTATAAATGCGTGTTTGAGGTTCAGGGTATGTCACTTCTATGTACTGAACACACCTTTGTATTGGACTATGACTGACATAGAACAAGTTAATGTAGAAATGCTCAGTACAGACTGATGGTCTACAAAAACTGGCCAGTCACAACACATTTAAGGCCGCTCCCACATTTATAAGCCTTTATATTCCAGAAACAAGTGAATTTACAAGCACACCATGTACTGGACACAATAGTTTGATTATCATTATTATTATATATATAATATGTGTGTGTGTTTGTGTGTTTTTGTGTGTTGCAGCTTATGTACAGGTGTGTCGAGCTCTGATGATTTTCGCTATGGTGCTTGGACTCTTTTCCATCCTACTGTCTGCTCTGGGCCTTAAATGTACTAAACTTGGCAGCATGTCTGACCAGTCCAAAGGCCGACTCACCCTGACCGCTGGGATCATGTTCATACTGTCCGGTCTGTATCACTCACATGCGCTTAGTACTACACCTATGATCAGAGGTGTCAAGTAATGAAGTGCAAATACTTCATTACCTTACTTAAGTAAAGATTTAGGTTATTTATACTTTACTGGAGTAATTACTTTTCAGCTGACTTTTACTTCTACTCCTTACATTTACACTCCATTATCTGTACTTTCTACTCCTTACATTTACACTCCATTATCAGTACTTTCTACTCCTTACATTTACACTCCATTTTCAGTACTTTCTACTCCTTACATTTACACTCCATTATCAGTACTTTCTACTCCTTACATTTACACTCCATTTTCAGTACTTTCTACTCCTTACATTTACACTCCATTATCAGTACTTTCTACTCCTTACATTTACACTCCATTTTCAGTACTTTCTACTCCTTACATTTACACTCCATTATCAGTACTTTCTACTCCTTACATTTACACTCCATTTTCAGTACTTTCTACTCCTTACATTTACACTCCATTATCAGTACTTTCTACTCCTTACATTTACACTCCATTTTCAGTACTTTCTACTCCTTACATTTACACTCCATTATCAGTACTTTCTACTCCTTACATTTACACTCCATTTTCAGTACTTTCTACTCCTTACATTTACACTCCATTATCAGTACTTCTACTCCTTACATTTACACTCCATTATCTGTACTTTCTACTCCTTACATTTACACTCCATTATCAGTACTTTCTACTCCTTACATTTACACTCCATTATCTGTACTTTCTACTCCTTACATTTACACTCCATTTTCAGTACTTTCTACTCCTTACATTTACACTCCATTATCAGTACTTTCTACTCCCTACATTTACACTCCATTATCAGTACTTTCTACTCCTTACATTTACACTCCATTTTCAGTACTTTCTACTCCTTACATTTTAAACATAGTCTCGTTACTCCTATTTCATTTACAGCTTGTTTTCATTCATGTACATTTACATTCCAATAAAGATTATTGATAACGTGTCTTTAAAGTTTGAAGTTTAACTTCATTACAATACTTATAGATAACTAGTCATCATATCTTCTGCTTCATGAAACACATGTTAATGCTCAGCAGTACACAGATATACTTCTTTAATATATTTACATTGTACTAAACTACATTCATGTTCAATGGGCGTATATGCGGCTGAAACAGGAAGCCTAGCGCATCCCAAATTTATCAACATTAACTTTTTAATATAACATTATAGTCATTATGACTTTTAGAAGAATGGGTTTTTGGGGAGGTGGGCTAGTGCACTATAGACCCCTGTGGTGGGGCCTAAACTTTTGTCCTTAATGGCATTTTTTCCCCTTACATTACCTTTACTTTTATACTTTAAGTAGTCCTGAAAGCAGTACTTTTACACCTTTACTGGAGTAAAAAGCTTGGGTTGATACTTTAACTTCTATAGAAGTATTTTTAAACCCTAGTATCTATACTTCTACCTGAGTAATGACTGTGAATACTTTTGACACCTTTGCCTATGATGCTGTACATACTTTGTACAAGTCTGTCTGATTTCCCTCAATTAAATGGTTGAGACGTTAAACAGAGCCATGCAGAGTGGGTTTGGTGGGGAACAGTTGATTGTAGAGACTCTTTGCAGTGGTGTTGGTGGAAAGCATGTCTTTATTGTATTTGCTATCACAACCAGCAGTGAACCTACACGTGTCTCCTGAATGTTTGAATGTTGATGATGGTAAAATTGTGGAAATCTGAAATATCATGTTTTCTTCACCTCATGCTCTGCATGTATCCTTCCATCATGAAGGGATTTGAGGGATTGAGACCAAAATCTTATCAAAACTGTTATAAAATCAGCATCTCAGACATCATTACTATTTCCTATGACAACATCCTGTGGGGCAGCTTTAGGAGGCAGACGTCTGGTTCCATTCACCACCACTGTGAAATATTAGTGGTGACTCCAATAGAACATTTCACACCAAACCATTCCGAATGGCTTTATTTACTTCTTAAGCATTTTATTCTATATGTTAGCTTGTTATATTAAGGTAAAGGTAAAATATGAATTGAATGTCTTTCAGTTACATGAGGTTGCTGAAAGGAATTTGCTCTCTCTCTCTCTCTCTTTAAGGCGTTTGTGTGCTGAGCGCTGTTTCCTGGTACGCGGCACGCATTGTTCAAGAATTCTACAGTCCTTCGTATTTAGCAAGAAAGTGAGTAACTGGAGACGATCGCACACAAACACGTGTGACACACGCCAGTGCTTCTTGTACATGTATACAGTACTGTGCACAAGTCTGAGGTATTTAATTTCTAGTATAAACAGCCACTAAATACAAGTTAATCATCTATCTGGAGATGTTTTTGAGGAGTTCAGATATACTAAGATCTATAATGGAGGAGAAAGTCAATGTAAAACAAACTGAAGTTTCCAAAACTGGAGTTTAATAACAGATTAAAAGCATCTTTGAAAAAAAGAAGGCGAAGAAATCAAGCTCCACTCCTGCATCCTTCCACTGTGAGAAGACTCCTGGGTCTGAAAAGATCTGTAGCTTTTCAAGAAGCTCCTCACTGAGAAAAGAAGATACAAACACATCAAACAAGGAAGCTGCTAGCTTTCTAAGAACAGTAAACTGACCGCCCCAGAGTCCAGAACCTCAACATTGCTGAATGTGTTTGTTTGGATAGTGAGAAGTACGTAGACTTTTGCACAGTGCTGTATGACTATCTTCAGAGAAGAAGATGCTTTATCCATCCATAGCGTCCACAGTAGTATTGCTGGCAACATTGCTTGTGGAATCGTGGACCTAAACAAAGATTGTGTATATGTATGCAGGTATGAGCTAGGTACTGGGCTCTACTTGGGCTGGGCTGCAGCAGCATTGGTGATTTTGGGTGGAGCGATGCTGTGTGGATCCTTCAGAAGAGCAGCGCCGCCGTCGAACTCAAGGTGAGGGGCATATACGTGCAGACAGACATCAATTCAGCTCCATTCCCCAAACTCTTTTTAAAGGGAGTTAGTTGGGTCATTGTTTTCCTCAGACTTATTGTAGTAAATGGGCCCTCAGACAATGTAGGGTCGTTGGTTGCTCAGACATGGTAGGGTCAGTAGTTCCTTAGACTCAATCAGAGTCAGTGGTTCCTCAGGTCAAATATGGCAAATTGTTTCTCAGACGCAGTAGGCTCAATGGTTCCTCGGATTCAGTCAGGTCAATGGTTCCGCAGACTCAGTACAGTCAGTGGTTCCACAGACTCAGCAGAGTGAATGACACAGTAGGGTCAATGGGTCTTCAATGTAGCGTCATTGGTTTCACAGACATGGTAGGGTCAATAGTTCCTTAGACTCAATCAGAGTCAGTGGTTCCTCAGGTCAAATATGGCAAATTGTTCCTCAGACCCAGTAGGCTCAATGGTTCCTCCGATTCAGTCAGGTCAATGGTTCCGCAGACTCAGTACAGTCAATGGTTCCACAGACTCAGCAGAGTGAATGACACAGTAGGGTCAATGGGTCTTCAATGTAGCGTCATTGGTTTCTCAGACATGGTAGGGTCAATAGTTCCCTAGACTCAGACACAGTGTTTCCTCTGGTATGGTTAATAGTTGCTCAGTTGCTTAGTAAAGGTCCTTCAGATTCAGTACTGTCAATGGTTTCTCAGTCACAGTATGGTCAATGGTTCCTTGGCCACAATGGAGTCAATAGTTCCTTAGACTCACTAGGGTCAGTAGTTGATTGGGGCCATAGTTCCTTAGATGTAGTGTAATCAGTGGTTCGTTAGACTCCATAGGGCCAATGGCTCATTGGGATCAATGATTTCAGTGGTTCCTTATACTCAATAGGGGCAATGGTTCCTCAACTATAGCAGTGTCGAAGGTTCTTTAGCTGCAGTAGGGTCAAAGAACAGCGTTTTTATATTTATCAATTGAAGGGTGTTTCCTTGTTTGTAAGAGTCTTTGTTAGTCGTTATGTAACAGAATGGATGGGTTAATAAGTTCAGTATATAAAACAGATGAGTAATTGAAACTGAGAGAAGATGGGGAAGTTCTTCAGCCCACTTTAAAAGATCTTATTGCACGACGCATGGCGAGCATTCAAATGCAAGAATTGTGAGCAAATGTAGAGTGAATGTGTCAACTATACAGGATCTGTTATCTCTCTCTCTCTCTCTCTCTCTCTCTCTCTCAGGGCTTACAACTATAACTACTCTGGTCAAGGTCAGAAGATCTATAAAGCCACCCCCACATCGGAGAACAGCAGCTCCAAAGCATACGTCTGAAAAAGCTAAAAATGTACTTTGGTTTCAGCTTTTTTTAAAAAAAAAAACAAAAACTGAAATGCTTGTAACACCTAAGCCCACATAAAAAGTGCTGTTGTTTGTACAAACTTGTCTGAAATCGTGTGTATATGTGTTCATGTATTAACGAGCTATATTAACGCCCTTGTGTGTCTGTATCTGTTGTTACATTAAGAGATTCTCACACTGTATTTCTGTATAATTGAATCATCGTTATATTTTTGTTGTTATGGTGTAAAAAATGTTATGTTGAGTTTATGAGAATAGTGGATGTTAAATAGTCACTATTTGTTAATGTGATTAAACATTTGCCTCGACATGACTGACTGTTTCTTGGTGAACTGTCTCCCTCTGCTGGACGTTGCCTCTTACTGCTCTACAACACTTGCCATTTGTGTTTGCACACATAGGTATTTGACCTGAGACACCCACATACACACACTAGGGGGCAGTAGTGAGCATCCTTGTCCGGAGTGGTGGGCAGCCCAATGCACAGCTCCCAGAGAGCAGTTGAGGGTTGAATATCTTTCTCAAGGGTACTTCAGTCGTCTCCTGTCAGTTCAGGGTATTGAACCAACAACCTTCTGATCACTGGTTCCCTCAGGCCTATGACTGGCACCACTTCATTTTAAATTTAATTTAAACTAATTGAATAAAAATAAGTTTTTGCTTAAGATTTGATGAGAATTTCTAATAACTGAACATATAATTGACTTTTTTCATTTTTTATGTGCAGTAATATTTTTTTAATTGTAAACCATATATGTATCTATTTAATGCTGATATACATTGTGATTCTCTGTTTACAGGATTGTTTCTCTCTTTTAATGTCTATAATTGTATCATTTTTTTCAAATCTTTGAAAACGTATTATTATTAATTATTGGAAGTTAATTTTATTATTCTGTGCTGTTTCAGTATTCTGTATATATACATCACTACTACACTGACTAAATGGATAAATAAAACAAAATAATAAACAAATAAATACCACGATAGATTAATAATTAATGAAGATAAATACAAAAAAGAATATAATTTCATAATAAAAGTCTGACATTCTTAATATGTAGCACAGCTCCAGATATAGTTTATATCATTTATTACTTTGAGGGATGTGATATAAATACTCCATTTCTATTTTAAACACTCATATTTTTGGAAATGTAGAAATTAGCTTTTATGAATTAAATGTTTTGAGCATAAAACACATTCAAGAGTGGTTATAAGAATTTATATAGATGTCATAACAAAAGATCTCTCTTATAGTAACGCAGTGAAGAAAAAAACGCGAATGATTATAAAACCAGTGAACCCCTGATTCAGTTCTTCTTTAGAAAATATAGATAATCTGTCTGTACATCAGAAGAATCAGAAGAATATAATCAGTTAGAATTGTTTTTGTTTGGCTTCATTAACAAATGAGATATTTACATGTATAAATATCCAGTTTTAAATTTATTTGTCATCAGCGTACTATAGTTTGGCGGTTTCAAAGGAATTGAGCCAATATTATTTAGCGCAATAAAACTGACATTAAATAAGATATAATTAGATTAAATTAAAGCTTCCTCAGTTAGAAAAAAAATAAACGCAGAGGCTGGATAACTGAGAAAATAACAAATCCAGTTTATTTTTTAAAAGAACTGTAGAGGGGTAAAAAATCAAGACCAGCACTAATAGAGGAATTCATTAAAAAGCGGATCTCTGAATATAATGAGACTTATTTTTTTTTATTATTATTATTATTTTAGAAATCGATGGTTCGACATAAAAGCTGACGGCTCTGCGTCAATGACGTCATTTTCCCGCGTCTGTCTCGGCGGAAGAGACGCCGCGCGAAAGCGGACATGGCGGACCCGGATGTGGAGAGCGGGGTGGGCTAGAGCAGTTTATCCGAGTTTATTAGAGATTCGCTGAGATTATCGATACGGCCAGCGGCTCCGTTCCCAATCAAGAGGATCGACCCGCTCAGCGCGGAGGGTGCGCGTGCTGCACGAGAGAGCGGGAGAGGAAGAGAGCGAGCGGAGCGCCGCGCGCGCCGGTGGGAGGTAACCTGTTTACACCCGGCTAACGGCTTAGCTTAGCTTAGCCTAGCCTGGCGCAGAGGGAGAGTCAGTAATCAGTCATCAGTTCAAACCTATCACTTATCGATAGTGTGACCGTCGCGCGCTGCCGTTCGGCGGAACGAATGTATCGATTCTGAGATCGGTTCGATCCGGTAGAACGTTCGTTCGGCTCGCGCGCGTGAACACACAGCGCTGACTTATAACCTGCAGCCGCCGTTCGGTACACGTTCTGCTCCCATCAGTTCACTCCGGTCCTTCTGGTTCTGCTGAGTCACAACACTGAGACCCTCCGCTCACATCACTTACTCATAAAAACTGTCCATGACTCGGTACCGCGAGCAGTATTATCTTGTTCTCACGTCTTGGCTTCGACCCCGTTATCTCAGTCCCACACCTTACTTACTGATTTGTTTCAGTTCTTTGCTTTTCCTAGTCATCCCTTCTCTAAGCATCCCTAAATCTTGTTGCCACACCTTACTAAACCATGACACAACTTCATTATCTTGTTCACATGCCTTAGTTAATCATAGCCTGATTCAGTTATCTCATTCTCACCCCTTACTAAACCATAACGTGACTTAATGATTTCGTTCCCGTGCTGTACAAACTCATAATACAACTTGTCTTGTTCCTATGCCTTACTATAACATAGCAAGGCTTAATTATCCCATTCCCACACTTTACTAAAGCATTGTCATTGCTTAATTATCTTGTTTTCATGCCTTAGTTAATTGTGGCCTCACTTAATTATCTCATTCCCACAGCTTCCTAAGTCATGACAGGGAATGACTTAATTATCTTTGTTCCCATGCCATACTATATCATGGTATGACTTAATTATCTCATTCCCACACCTTACTAAACCATGACACAACTTCATTATCTTCTTCACATGCCTTAGTTAATCATAGCCTGATTCAGTTATCTCATTCTCACCCCTTACTAAACCATAACGTGACTTAATGATTTCGTTCCCGTGCTGTACAAACTCATGACACAACTTGTCTTGTTCCTATGCCTTGCTATAACATAGCGAGACTTAATTATCTTATTCCTACACGTTATTAAAGCATTGTCATTGCTTAATTATCTTGTTTTTATGCCTTATTTAATAGTGGCTTCACTTAATTATCTCTTATTAATTATCTCTTCCTAAATCATGACAGGGAATGACTGAATTATCTTGTTCCCGTGTCGTACAAAATTATAACACAACTTGTCTTGTTCCCATGCCGTACTATATCATGGCATGACTTGATTATCTCATTCCCACACTATTACTAAATCATGACATGACCTATCTTGTTCTTATGCCTTACTATAACAGGGCATGACTTAATTATCTCATTCTCACACTTTACAAAAGCATTGACATTGCTTAATTATCTTGTTTCCATGCCTTACTAGATCATGTCACGACTTAATTATCTTGTTCCCGTGCCGTACAAAATCATAACACAACTTGTCTTGTTCCTTTGACATATATATCATGGCATGACTTAATTATCTCATTCCTAAATCATTGTCATTGCTTAATTATGTTGTTTTCATGCCTTAGTTAATTGTGGCCTCACTTAATTGTCTCTTATTAATTATCTCTTCCTAAATCATGACAGGGAATGAATGAATTATCTCGTTTCCATGCCTTACTAGATTATGTCACAACTTAATTATCTTGTTCCCACACTTTCTAAATCATTGACATTGCTTACTTATCTTGTTTTCATCCCGTAGTTAATTGTGGCCTCAACTAATTATCTCATTCTTCCAAATCATGACATGACATAATTATCTTGTTTCCACGCCATGCTAAATCATGAGACACTTTAATTATCTTGTTCCCACGTCTTAATAAATCATGTCACAACTTAATTATCTAGTTCTCATGTCTTATTAAGTCATGAGACCACTTAATTTTCTTGTTCCCACTTATTAAATCATGACATGGTTTAATTAACTTGTTTCCATGCCTTACAAAGTTGTGTCCTGACTTACTTATCTCATTCCCACGCCTTACTAAGTAGAGGACTCATCTATTATTTTGGTTTATCTGATTAGCTGGATCCCACGTGCTACTAAATCTGCACGTAATTATCTTGTTCCTACACCTTATTAAATCATTGCGTGACTTCAAGAAAATAAAGGGAGGAGCTGTTTTCTACAACGCCGAAGTCTGTTTCTTGTTCGCCAGCTTCTTGTTAGAATTTTCTCGTTCCACCTTAAACGGTGCAGCAGTTATGATAGTGCCTCGGGCCTCGGGCTGTAACTGCAGCACTACTTAAGGTGGAACAAGAAAATTCGAATAGTAAGCTGGCAAATAAGAAGATGAACATTACTGAGATTCAAGCAGAGCTATTATTACTGAGAGTTTGGAGAATCATAGGAGGTGGTCCATGCTGGAATTTTTTTGTTCCACCTTAAATGGTGTAGCATGAGAAAACTTCAGCCCCCAGAATGTAACTGCTGTACTCTTTAAGGTGGAATGAGAAAATTTGAAACAGGAAGCTTGCAAATGAGAAGTACTACATTCCTGAGATGTAGAATTGAGCGGGACTGTTATTACTCAGTAGCTCTGAGTTTGGAGAATTACAGGAGGTGGTTCACTCTGGGATTATTGCCCAGCAACCTTGGCAGATTCATACTGGATTAAAATCCCTGAGGTCGTCAGTTAACCCTTACAACCCTTAGAGTTGTGGGCAAATGCATAGTTTTCTGTTAGCCTTGGTTATTTTTGAACTGTTTAAGCTACAGAGATGATACACATGTCAGAACGTTCAGTAGACCCCAGTCCAGGCCTTGGCTTGTCATCAAGCTGTGATGTCAGCATCAGTGAGCACTCCATCATTCATCTCATAACAAAGGGTTTAATACTTTGACATGATTGACACATCAGAACACCCAGGAGACCCTTGCCTTATTGAATACAGTGGTTTCACCCACCTCTGACCACCCACCAGCCAACAATCCAACTCCAAAAACCACTCACTGCTAATATATTGGTTCTCTGCTTTAAAAATAAAGCCTGTCTTGCTTTGTAACAAAGTTTTAGCGCTCAGCGTGATTCCAGTTCTAGTCATGCATGTTCACTCAGTAATAAGCGATAGAGTGCATTAACTGCATTTTCAGCTCACAAACACTTCTTAAAGGCATCTGAGCTAATACTTGATTTGGAGGCCTGTACGGACAAATATTCAAGGAGTTTTGCAGCCACTAGCTAACAAATCAGCCAAATTATAAATAGGATATTAAAATTCTGTTGTACCTATATTTGAAATTATGGCATGGGTCTCTTTACGCCAGGGTCTCTTGACCATAACAATATATGGCACATATAACTGTCTCATGTCAATACTTTGTAATTGTACTTGAGCAAAATAGCAAAACAATTACACAATATTAATACTAATAATTATAAGGGTTAGAGGTGGTCCGAGCAGCATTTTTGTAGCCAATACCGATTGAAGGTGGGGATATATGTCATGGCACACTATGGCAATTATTAGTTAGTAATTATGATTAGAAATATCGAATATCGGGATATTATCTTTAGTGATACTGTATCGATTCTCAAAAACACTGTATCTATACACAGATTCCTGGCAGGCAGTGAATCATTGTGTGTTGTGTTTAAACCTCTGACCACTAGATGGCAGTGTTGTAATCCATTTTCAGCTCCACTCCAACATTAACAAGCAGCACAAGGGCGCAGTGCTATTGTAAGCATTGACAAACCTGTTCATACAGTGGTGTGTTTTAATAGTAGGATTTGAAAAATCGCTATATCAGTATATTGTGATATATTGAATGGAGAGCGCTGATGTTACAGATGTTACAGAATGTCCTGGATGAGTCTGAGTCACATACGGTAATGACTGCCAGGCAAGCGACATGTTTTCTATCAGCACATGCAGTTCCACCATGAACTGTTCTCACGAGGCCGCTGCTTTAGTCAGTCTGTGGAAAATGAAAGTGTTTGTGTTTCCACCTAGTGGTTCAGGTAGGAATTACATGGACCTGGCCGGAGGGGGTTTCACAGAGGG
Organism: Megaleporinus macrocephalus; assembly: GCA_021613375.1. Taxonomy (NCBI): domain Eukaryota; kingdom Metazoa; phylum Chordata; class Actinopteri; order Characiformes; family Anostomidae; genus Megaleporinus; species Megaleporinus macrocephalus. The sequence continues at coordinate 6,525,313 of CM038716.1, forward strand.
CTCCTCTTCCTGGATGAAACGCTAGCTGGAGACACAGAAATTAGGCTCATTTGTTTAATGCTCTCGGAATCGGCTAAATTAGAGAAATATCGACCGATCACATATTTTGATTAAAAATCGGCCGAAACCGATACATAGCTGATCGATCCTTCCGTCTCCAATAAGGGTTATTCCTGAAACGACACCACATACCCACAGAAAACGAATCCAGCTGGAGTAGGCCTTCACTCGTCCTGCTGGACCAGCGCAGTGGCTGTGAGCTGAATCTGAGTGTAGACTTCGTGCTGATTAGACTCACCTTTAACCTCTTCTGCTGGTTCTCAATCCAACCTTTGGCCGTTCATGGTTTCGTCCTACTCTGGTGTACGTGAGCGGCGCTAATCCTGGAGCTCCACAGATGAAATTGCTCCGCGGGGAGCCGACCTGATGCCCTGCTTAAGCGGAATTGCCTTGTGAATTTGGCTCCCTGTGATCCCATCGACGCTGCTCCGCACTCTAAATAGGTGATGGAACTACGGTGGGACACACGTAGGGTCGAACGTGGTCTCTTAGGGAGAATATACTAGCATTAACAAGGCTACTCTCACAAGCGGTTACTCTAAACCCCCATCCTTAAAAGGGAAACCTACCACCTATGTTTTAAGATTTCTCCGTGTTTATCATATGAACACACAGTCATTCAGAGTGGTTTGGTGTGAAACACTGTTCTAGAGGAACTTGCAGGGTCAGAATTGTTTACAGTGGTGATGAATAGAACCAGACGTCCAGCTTTTGAAGCTCCCTCGCAGAAAGTTATTACAGTAAATGGGTTGTGAATGCACTGCCTGATGTTTGAGATGTTGTTTTTTGCTCGTTTTGGATATGAGAGAGAGTTTTTTTGTTATAGACAGTGACTAGGGGTGTGTTTAAAAATGAAATATTTTGATTCAAATCCATCTTCATTTAAATAATCCGATATTGATTTGTATAAACCCGAGATCGACCTTTGAAATTAGCATTCCAGCTATTGTTTTTCGCGCATCGAGTTCTCTGAAAATCTCTTTTCATATACAAACAAAACTGAAATTAATAAATCCATATTGAATTCAATCGAATCGGAAATCGAATTGAATTGGGACCTTGTGAATCGGGAACGATCCGGGAAATCAGGGCTGATACCCAGCCCTAATGGTGACACCTGGTTACTATCAGTTCTACATTTCCTCTTGTTTTTCATTTCCCTGGTCGTACATAAACTTTTAGCTAGGGGTGTGCAATATATATTGTCTATGATAATATCTGAGTTGCCGCGTTAACAATGTACGAGTCGATGTTATCAAATATGCAACTGACTGGAAAACAACACCAATCAGAACGCCTCGTAAAAAGACTGACGATCAGAAGACGGCAGTTTACAGACTTTGTAAGAAATCAGCCGGTAAAGATCTCTCCACAGCTAACCTGGGGTGCCTTTCCCAAACGTTCGTAACGCTAAGTACTTCGTAACTTTACGCGTAAGAACATTCTCAAAATTACGAACGTTTCCCGACAGCCGCCTTAACAAATGTAGTACGTAAACCCGTTTGTAAATGTAAGAGTAGTTTGAGCCACTCGTAACTCTATAAGTTCTTCTTATCTTGAAGTTCATGTGCAGTTCTGTCTCAAAAACGAAAGAGGGCGCTAATCATCCTTTTATAACGCATTGTTGGGTGCACGGTAACTACAGCGATGCGTATGTGATGAACTCCACAGGCACTGATATCCTGCCAGTCTCCTCCCATTTCTTCTGCTTCTTCTCTTTATTTGTAGAACTTCCTCGAGCTTTGGAAAATAGTATATTTTGTTTTTTCTCTATTTCTTCCAGCATTAAGCTCATAGTTCATCCAGGGAAAAGTTCTATTTGTGTGGCCGGTTCGCCGTCCTTACTTGCTGACCTATGAAAGGTTAATTGTGTACCTATTTGTATGGCCTGGTTCTTGTCTATAGACATACCTACTTTCTACTGAATTTGTTTTTGTGTTATCATATAATTAAAGATGGAAAGATTGATCGGCTATGTATCGGTATCGGATGATTTTTAATCAAAATATGCTGTCAGCCGATTTCTCCGACTTTAAACAAATTAGCCCCCCCCTCCAGCCAGGTCCCTGCAATACCTCTCTGAACCACTAGGTGGAAATACGTACCCTTTCAGTTTCCACAGACTGACTAAAGCACGGCCTTGCGAGGACAGTTTGTGGTGTAACTGCATGTGCTGATAGAAAATATGTCGCCTGTCTGACAGTGTTTACCGTACGTGATGCAGACTCATCCAGGACGTTCTGTAACATCTGTAAAATCCAAGTGTCTCGTGAAGGAACCAGGACAAAGACATTTAACACTACTAATCTGATATGACACTTAACAGTACACCACGCAGCTGAATACAGTGAGTATCAGCAAACAGCAGAGCTAGCACACACAGCTAGCACAAAACAAACAACCCAGAAACCCGTACAAACCAGATCTGACCGGTACGAACAGAACAGCAGCAGCAACAGCCAGAGAGCTAAAGTGATTGAGTTTATAGCGCTAGATAACCATGTTTCATGACTTGCTTGCGCTAATAATTGCATGTAGCCTGTCGTGGCATATAGCCCCACCCTCCATCGGTATTGGCTATCGGCCAATTGCACTGAAAGGCGATCAGTGATCAGAATCGGCCTCAGAAACGCTGATCTGTCCATCTCTAAATATAATCTAATAAAATTGGTGGCATAATTGCAATAACAAACTGCAGGTGGCGCTGTACGGTGATATACTAGCACTGCTGTTTTGATCTACTTGCTCTTCAGCCTCAACAGCAGCCCCCCAGAGCTTGTATCTCACTGTTTATCTCTGACTCTCTCTGTGTTGTTGCACATGTTGCCCTGCCTGCTGGTGCACAGTGATGTCATCAAAACTCTGAAGACAGTTTAGAGGCGGGGCCTAATGAAATGGTGTGAAGAACTGATTAGTATGACCTGAGCATGTAATAATAGGTCAGTGTACGTTCCGGCTGACTCAACGTGTGTGTGTGTGTGTGTTTGTGTGGGTGTGTGTGTAGGAGATGGCGGGCCGGCGGGTGGAGTGTACGTGGAAGAGACACGTAGCGGAGCAGCTGAAGCTGCGAGACCGAGTGCAGCGGCAGGCCTTCGAGGAGATCATACAGCAATGTGAGTACAAATCAATCGTAAGAGAGGACACAGGTTTACATCAAATATTTATAATAATAATAATAGGTGTTAGAATTAGTCATCAATAATTATTTACATAGTATTGTTTAACATCTAAAAAATATTAATGATTACAATATAATGCAATATATTGCAGAAAGACAGTATTGATTTTTAATCAATAAGTAATAGAGATTTGTGGCAGAGAGTGTATCATTTAATCTTGCATTTAAACCCCCGACCACTAGTTAGCAGTGTTTTCAGCTGTTCAGTGTGGGGTTAAAGGTCTGGTGTGCGGGCTTGTGTGCAGATAACAGGCTGTTGGAGAAATCTGACCTGCAGGCAGTTCTGTCCGATAGGTTGCAGACGGAGAAATATGAAGTGCAGAACCGGCACGATGTCAGGTTAGTGAAAGCGTGGGTATATATATATATATATATATATATATATATATATATATATACAGGGGTTGGACAATGAAACTGAAACACCTGGTTTTAGATCACAATAATGTATTAGTATGGTGTAGAGCCTCCTTTTGTGGCCAATACAGCATCAGTTGGTTTTGGGAATGACATATACAAGTCCTGCACAGTGGTCAGAGGGATTTTAAGCCATTCTTCTTGCAGGACAGTGTTCAGGTCACTACGTGATGCTGGTGGAGGAAAAGGTTTCCTGACTCGCTCCTCCAAAACACCCCAAAGTGGCTCAATAATATTTAGATCTGGTGACTGTGCAGGCCATGGGAGATGTTCAACTTTCATGTTCATTAAACCAATCTTTCTCCAGTCTTGCTGTGTGTATTGGTGCATTGTCATCCTGATACACAGCACCGCCTTCAGGATACAATGTTTGAACCATTGGATGCACATGGTCCTCCAGAATGGTTCGGTAGTCCTTGGCAGTGACACGCTCATCTAGCACAAGTATTGGGCCAAGGGAATGTCATGATATGGCAGCCCAAACCATCACTGATCCACCCCCATGCTTCACTCTGGGCATGCAACAGTCTGGGTGGTACGTTTCTTTGGTGCTTCTCCACACTGTAACTCTCCCGGATGTGGGGTAAACAGTAAAGGTGGTCTCATCAGAGAACAATACATGGTTCACATTGTCCACAGACCAAGATTTGCGCTCCTTGCACCATTGAAACCAACGTTTGGCATCGGCACAAGTGACCAAAGGTTTGGCTATAGCAGCCCGGCCGTGTATATTGACCCTGTGGAGCTCCTGACGGACAGTTCTGGTGGAAACAGGAGAAGCTGAGGTGCACATTTAATTCTGTCGTGATTTGAGCAGCCGTGGTTTTATGTTTTTTTTGGATACAATCCGGGTTAGAACCCAACATCCCTTTCAGACAGCTTCCTCTCGCATCCACAGTTAATCCTGTTGGATGTGGTTGGTCCTTCTTGGTGGTATGCTGACGTTACCCTGGATACCGTGGCTCTTGATACATCACAAAGACTTGCTGTCTTGGTCACAGATGCACCAGCAAGACGTTCACTAACAATTTGTCCTCTTTTGAACTCTGGTACGTCCCATAATGTTGTGTTATTGTAATATTTTGAGCTAAACTGTCTCTTACCTGCTAACTGAACTTCACACTCTGCTCTTACTGGTGCAATTAATGAAGATTGGCCACCAGACTGGTCCAATTTAGCCATGAAACCTCCCACACTATAATGACAGGTGTTTCAGTTTCATTGTCCAACCTCTGTATATATGACATTTAAAGGTTATGTCATAACCTTTGCACAGGCAAGTTTATTTAACAGCAGGGCAAACAGAGATCTGTGACTGTGGTTTGAGCTGTCATATCATGGCATTCCCTTGGCCCAATACTTGTGCTAGATGGGCGCGTCACTGCCAAGGACTACCGAACCATTCTGGAGGACCATGTGTATCCAATGGTTCAAACATTGTATCCTGAAGACGGTGCCGTGTATCAGGATGACAATGCACCAATACACACAGCAAGACTGGTGAAAGATTGGTTTGATGAACATGAAAGTGAAGTTGAACATCTCCCATGACCTGCACAGTCACCAGATCTAAATATTATTGAGCCACTTTGGGGTGTTTTGGAGGAGCAAGTCAGGAAACGTTTTCCTCCACCAGCATCACGTAGTGACCTGAACACTGTCCTGCAAGAAGAATGGCTTCAAATCCCTCTGACCACTGTGCAGGACTTGTATATGTCATTCCCAAAACCAACTGACGCTGTATTGGCCACAAAAGTACTAATAAATTATTGTGGTCTAAAACCAGGTGTTTCAGTTTCATTGTCCAATCCCTATATATATATATATAAAAAATACATTTTATTTTTTTTGACCCATGGTCCCAACATTAGTGCATCCCAAAATCCAAACTATCAGTATGTGTCAGTACTTTCTTGTAATGAGTGTGCTTGTTAGTAAGCGTATGTGTCTGTGTGTGTGTAGCCCAGGTGCAGACTCTCTGCAGCAGGAAATGGCTCAGATACGAATCCGGCACCAAGAGGAGCTCACAGAGCTACACAAGAAACGTGGAGAGGTCAGTAACACACACACACACACACAAACACACACACACACAATCTGTAGTGTAGTGCTGCTCGTCAGAACGACTGTGGTTTTAGTGTATGTTATTGCTATAATTTGCTGCTTTAGTGCACGTACTGTACATGCTGTTATTAATGAACTGCTGTGTGTGTTTGTTTGTTTGTTTGTTTGTTTGTTTGTTTGTTTGTTTGTTTGTCCTACAGCTGGCCCAGAGCGTGATTGAACTGAATAACCAGATTCAACAGAAAGACAAAGAAATTCAGAGCAACGAAGCCAAGTGAGTATGATTGTATGTGTTACCCGGCGTTCACACCGACAGCGACGCAAAGCGTTTTTTGAATAAATGAAGTTCAGAAATATTATTACTATTATTACTATTATTATTATTATTATTATTATTATTATTATTATTAGTGTGATATTTTATCTGTAAATAAAGTGTAAAAATCGGGCCTAAAAATCAGCCAAAAAATCGGCAGCACATATCGGCCTGACCCGTAAACATCGGTTATAGAAAAACCCATATCGGTCGATCTCTAGTTGTCATGGTAACGTTTACACCAAGTTGTACTCTGCGCATGCACGAAATTTTGCCTCTGATTACTTGTAGTGCGCATGTAAACAGAGATCTTCATCAAGTTGTTGAGTAGAGTGAGCATATCAACACCTCAGTCTTGATCTGTAATCAGAAATAATTCAATCTGATTGGAGAAAATCTCTGCATGTAAATGTGGCCGGTGTAACCATGTCAACCAAAGGTCAGCTTGAGTTCATAAACACCCGCAGTCGATGAGCGTTCAGCGATTCGGGCGACAAGTGGTGAAAAGTTGGTGTCGGTGTGAGCGCAGGCTTTATGTGGTTAGTTGAGTCAGTCCTAAAAGGCTGTGAATTCATTAAACTGACCAGAGATCAGTGCTTCGTGTGCAGTGTGTGTGTGTGTGTATGTGTATATGTTCATGTCTTGTGTTGGTCGTGTGAATGTTGGAGATCAGCAGAGTTAAAGCTGACGGCCGCTTCTGGCTGTGTTTGTGTGCAGAATGCTGGAGTATCAGCAGCAGATAGCCCAGCTGGAGGGCGAGTGCCGGGACCTGCGCAACTCTCTGGCAGATCTGGAGCGAGCCAATCAGACGCTCCGGGACGAGTACGACGCGCTGCAGATCACGTTCAGCGCTCTGGAGGAGAAGTTGCGCAAAACAACGGAGGATAATCAGGAGCTGGTGACGCGCTGGATGGCTGAGAAGGCTCAGGAGGCCAACAGGCTGAACGCTGAGAACGAGAAAGACTGCAGGTTAGAGGGCGCTCGGTATATCCGGGGTATATTTACAGAGTATTCTCAGAAAACTGATAGAACGTTCTCTCAGATTGTGCACCCGGTGCCACGTTCCACACACTCACTGTCCACTCTATTAGACACTCCTACTACTTGCTGGTCCACCTTGTAGATGTAAAGTCAGAGACAGTAGCTCATCTGCTGCTGCACAGTTTGTGTTCTCTAGTCCTTCATCAATGGACACAGGACGCCACCCACAGGACGCTGTTGTCTGGATAGTTTTGGTTGGTGGACGATTCTCAGTCCAGCAGTGACACTGAGGTGTTTAAACATATGGGAGCTACACTTACAGACTGTAGTTCATCTTATTCTCTGTATACTTTATTACCCTGTTCTTTAATGATCAGGACCCCCACAGGACCACCACAGAGCAGCTACTATTAGGGAGGTGGATCATTCTCAGCACTGCAGTGACACCGACATGATAGTGTGTGTTGTGCTGGTGTGAGTGGATCAGACACAGCAGTGCTGCTGCTGCTGGAGTGTTTAAACACCTCAGTGTCACTGCTGGACTGAGAATCGTCCACCAACCAAAACTATCCAGACAGCAGTGTCCTGTGGGCGGCGTCCTGTGTCCACTGATGAAGGACTAGAGAACACAAACTGTGCAGCAGCAGATGATCTACTGTCTCTGACTTTACATCTACAAGGTGGACCAGCAAGTAGTAGGAGTGTCTAATAGAGTGGACAGTGAGTGGACACTGTTTTAAAACTTGCACCAGCACAACACACACTAACACACCACATCAATATCCCTGCAGTGCTGAGAATGACCCTTCTGCTCTATGGTGGTCCTGTGGGGGTCCTGGTCATTAAAGAACAGAGTAATAAAGTATACAGAGCATCAGATGAACTACAGTCTGTAAGTGTAGAACTACAAAGTGCTCCTGTGCTGTAAATGGAGCTGAATAAAGTTTGGATACTTTATTACTCTGTCCTCTAGTGATCAGGACCCCCACAGAGCAGGTACTGTTAGGGAGGTGGATTATAGTGACACCGACATTATGGTGGTGTGTTAGTGTGTGTTGTGCTGGTACGAGTGGATCAGACCCAGCAATGTACATGAAATATATTAAATATTAAAATCAACTCTGACTCTGCTCTCATATATTGGTGCATTCTTTTTTTTTCTTGGTTACAATCTATACACGTTGTTTCAGTGTACCCCCCCGCATTCTTCTGAGTGATTCACAGGAAGAGAGGAGTGTGTGAACGAGCCTGGCTCAGATGTTTACAGTGTAAACTGCTCTGTGTGTGTGTGTGTGTGTGCTGAAGGTGTTAACAGTGAACGATTAACACTGAATACACACTCAGGATGTGGAGCAGCGGAGTTCACTGAGACTAGAAAATATACAGTCACACACATCCATGACTGTGTTTATATACTTAGACGATCTCCTCCCTGTGAAGGGCAACTCCACCAAATGTTCACAATGTAAACAAATGTATACAGAGTCATTCACAGTGGGTTTGGTGTTGAATGCTTGATTGTGGAGACTCAGATGTTGTTTACAGTGGTGCTGATGGGAACCAGGGGTCACCATGTCTATAGCACATATATATATGACCCAGAGGAACCAGTGGGCTTAGATGAGAAACGACTTAAATTTGTAAAATGGGTGGTATTCCCCTGTGTGTAATGTAGGCTGTGTTCTCTGTGCAGTTCCAGGTTCATGTTGATTCTGTAGAGTTTGTTTTCTACATACATGTGTGTGTGATGAACATAGTACATAAACAAGGGTCTCCAAACATTTGCATGTAACTATGCAGAGGGGTGGGGGTGGGGTATTTACTTTGACCCGCAGTGTACTGCTTAGTGTTATTGTGAGGCACTGTTAGTTTTATCTTTAAGTCAGTTAATGTGATGTACAGATCTTTTCTGATCTTACTTTCAGTTTCTGCCCTCTTTGACATGAGCTACACTCGTACGCTCTGGCACACCTATCTGTTTTTTGTTTGTTTGTTTTGTGCAATGCAAGCACACAAAACAGCACTTATCTTAATACAAACAATTACAAAAATATAAACAACAATACAGTATAAAGTGAGCTGGATATGGAGGCTGTTGTCTGCTCTGCATAGAGTATATGTATAGAGAAGAAGAGAAAAAAAAATGTGTGTGTATATATATATATATATATATATATATATATATATATATATATATATATATATATATATATATATATATATATATATATATATATATATATATATATATATATATATATATATTAGACAGTTTTCAGCCAAACCACTAGATACCAGTGTTGTGGTAGGGTGCAACATTAGCATATAGTGGGGTGATTTGTATTATATATTTTTTTCTGAGATTACACTAATATTATATATATATATATATATATATATATATATATAGCATCACTGTCCAATGAAAAACATTTTTGTTGATTTTTATTTTTCTACATCATTTGAATACTTTCATGATGAATGGACCAATAGAAATGCTCCAAAATAACATGTACATAATTGTAACTCCATTGACTTAAAAGTAAACAAGAAACATTTTTTTGTTATCTCTTGTAAAGTATCTATCTTTGTCTATCTATCTATCTGTATATATATATATATATATATATATATATATATATATATATATATATATATATTCTATAAAAATTTAACTATGAAAGTTTATCATTTGATGACCACTTTGAAATACCAGGCATTGTGGATATTTTATAAAATTTTAAAGGTGGTCATTGAATGTCATGGAGATTACTTATAAAACACTATGTAAATGTGGTGTGTTTTTTTTTTTTTAAATGTACTGTATGTAGTTTTCAATTATTAAAATATTTAACAAAAAAATACAATAATATACTGTCGCAGTCCAATGAAAACAGTTAAATAAAACCTCTTTACATCAACGTACAAGGATAATTAGGAATATTTTTGGCCTCTATTGTAACATTTGTATTTCAGAGCTGTTTGTTTTTTCTTTGGACAGTGCTGGTGTATTTCAATCTACATTGTAGAAAATATTTTAATATCACTAATAAAACAGTCAAAGCTTTTATAAATATGAATTTGAATTGGAATTTGTGTAATATTTGACATTTATATATATATATTTTTTTTTTTTTTTTTATTTCAAAGTTAAAATTTTGTTAGGGTAAACTTTCCTAAACTTTTCTACAGGCCCAGCTTGCTGGTTACAGATTGCAGCTCCAGAATTCCCCGTCCTCAGCTGTTCAGAAGTGTGAATGTTTAAATGTTTAAGGCTGAAGTGATGATGTTCTGTCGTTAAGGTGGCATGGGAGGTTAACAGACCAGCCGTTTAAGGCAGAATAGAGGGTTAATGGCCGGGTCGTTCAGAAACTCATCTGAATAGGGGCTGAATGACTGTTAGTGTCTTGCACGTGATTGGCTGTCTCAGGGTTTAAATACAGGATCAGAATTCAGTTTGTTGAGAATGGAAACAGGGCAGCGCTGGCTCAACATGGTCTGTTGGGTTTTGTTTTGACTGATATTATGTTATTAGATTAAGCTGTAGTTGTCGAACCTGATGGAGCTGCTTTTGTTGACCGAGCAGTCGACCTGTTTGTCGAGACTGAAAGGTTTGTGGCTGTTTTGTGTGGATTTGTGCAGCTTTGATGTGTAATAGAAGAACATTTTTTAATGTTTTTTAATGAATTGTGTTAAACTGTTTTGCTGTATTTGTGTTTGTTTTGCAGACGCAGACAGGCTAAGCTGCAGAAGGAGTTGGCTGACGCTGCCAAAGAACCACTGCCCATCGACCCGTGAGTGTCCAGCAAGTTTTATTATTATTGTTATTATTGTTAAATTATGCAACAGTCTGAAGGTGGTAATTATAATAGTGTCCATTACTTTATTGGCTGGAATTATTCTATTTTCAGTAATGATTATACATTCAGTAGGGGTGTCAGAAAATACAAAATTATAGATTCTATATAGAATATAGAATATGTTTAGTGATACTGTATCAATTCTCAGAAACACAGTATTTATGGTTGAGTTTACATGTAAAGATTCCTGGCAGACAGTGAATTACTGTGTGTTGTGTTTAAACCTCTGACCACTAGATGGCAGTGTTGTAATCCATTTTCAGCTTAACTCCAACATTAACAAGCAGCACAAGGGCGCAATGCTATTTTAAACTTAAAACAAACCTGTGCATGTAGTGGTGTGATTTAATAGTAGGATTTGAAAAATTCACACTGGAGTGACACTTGGTCTGATTGGACAATGGGAGAGTAACACTGTAATCTCATTCGTTTAGGGACGATGACATCGAGGTTCTTTCAGAGGAATCTGGGAAGGGTCCCGGAGAGACGTCCCCGAGCCGACTGCCCAGCCGAACCCCCAGGTACTCTCACGCGCTGTGATTCTCAATTTATCTTAATATATATAAAATATTACACTCTCTGGTCAGTGAGTTTTTTATATATATATATATATATATATATATATATATATATATATATATATATATAACCAACAATATTAGCAATAATTAATCAGGAATACAGAAAAATATCTTTCTAATATTGCGACTTCCAGTTATTTAAGATGTCCAGCTGTTTGTTTGCTGTGATTTGTGGATTTGGAGACCTCTAGAGGTCAGTCTTAGAAGTAAAATCACTTCAGCAAGATGTTACAGTGTACGTCCCAGCAGTCAGAGTAAAAGAACCGTATGTAGAGTTAAACTTCAGCTAAACACTTCAGATACTCATGCTGGTGGTCCCAGGTGTTCTCGCAGGTAAACCTGAGAACAGCCTTGCATTGTGCACACACTGTAATAGATGTAAATATTGATGTAGGGGATATATTTTAAGTCTATATTTGATACCTTTTCATAAATAATGATACATTAATAATTCTTTTTCTCTTTTCTTTCTTTTTTCTCTCCCCAGTAAGCGCATGTCCCAGCCTCCTCCTGCCGGACTGCTGGACTCCATTTCCAATATTTTTGGGTATGTGTGGTGTTGTTTTGTGATGTCTCTTAGTGTCTCTCTCTGTCCTTTTGTGTATGATTTCCACAGTGTGTGTGTGTGTGTGCTGTCTGTATTTGTCTGTGAGTGTGTGCTGTCTGTATTTGTCTGTGTGTGTGCTGTCTGTATTTGTCTGTGTGTGTGTGCTGTCTGTATTTGTCTGTGTGTGTGCTGTCTGTATTTGTCTGTGTGTGTGTGCTGTCTGTATTTGTCTGTGTGTGTGTGCTGTCTGTATTTGTCTGTGTGTGTGTGTGCTGTCTGTATTTGTCTGTGAGTGTGTGCTGTCTGTATTTGTCTGTGTGTGTGCTGTCTGTATTTGTCTGTGTGTGTGTGCTGTCTGTATTTGTCTGTGTGTGTGTGCTGTCTGTATTTGTCTGTGTGTGTGTGCTGTCTGTATTTGTCTGTGAGTGTGTGCTGTCTGTATTTGTCTGTGAGTGTGTGCTGTCTGTATTTGTCTGTGAGTGTGTGCTGTCTGTATTTGTCTGTGTGTGTCTGTGCTGTCTGTATTTGTTTGTGTGTGTCTGTGCTGTCTGTATTTGTCTGAGTGTGTGCTGTCTGTATTTGTTTGTGCTGTCTGTTTGTCTGAGTGTGTGCTGTCTGTATTTGTCTGTGCTGTCTGTATTTGTCTGTGAGTGTGTGCTGTCTGTATTTGTCTGTGTGTGTTGTCTGTATCTTTCTGTGTGCTGTCTGTATTTGTCTGTGAGTGTCTGTCTGTATTTGTCTGCGACTGCGTGCTGTCTGTATTTGTGTGTGTCTGTATGCTGTCTGTATTTGTCCGTGTGTGTGCTGTCTGTATTTGTGTGTGTGTCTGTATGCTGTCTGTATTTGTCCGTGTGTGTGCTGTGTGTATTTGTCTGTTTGAGCTGTCTGTATTTGTCTGTATGTTTGTGTGCTGTCTGTATTTGTCTGTCTGTATTTGTTTGTGTGTGTGCTGTCTGTATTTGTCTGTGTGTGCTGTCTGTATTTGTCTGTGTGTGTGCTGTCTGTATTTGTCTGTATTTGTCTGTGTTTGTGTGCTGTCTTTATTTGTCTGTCTGTGTGTGTGCTGTCTGTATTTGTATTTGTCTGTCTGTGTGTTGTGTGTTTGTGTGCTGTCTGTATTTGTCTGTCTGTCTGTGTGTTTGTGTGCTGTCTGTATTTGTCTGTGTGTGCTGTCTGTATTTGTCTGTGTGTCTGTATACTGTCTGTATTTGTCTGTGTGTGCTGTCTGTATTTGTCTGTGTGTCTGTATACTGTCTGTATTTGTCTGTGTGTGCTGTCTGTATTTGTGTGTGTGTCTGTATACTGTCTGTATTTGTCTCTGTGTGCTGTCTGTATTTGTCTGTGAGTGTCTATTTGTCTGAGTGTCTGTGTCTGTATTTGTGTGTGTGTCTGTATGCTGTCTGTATTTGTGTGTGTGTGTCTGTCTGTGTGTCTGTATTTGTGTGTGTGTCTGTATTTGTCTGTCTGTGTGTGTGCTGTCTGTATTTGTATTTGTCTGTCTCTGTGTTTGTGTGTGCTGTCTGTATTTGTCTGTCTGTCTGTGTTGTGTGTTTGTGTGCTGTCTGTATTTGTCTGTGTGTTTGTGCTGTCTGTATTTGTCTGTGTGTTTGTGCTGTCTGTATTTGTCTGTGTGTGCTGTCTGTATTTGTCTGTGTGCTGTCTGTATTTGTCTGTGTGTCTGTATACTGTCTGTATTTGTCTGTGTGTGCTGTCTGTATTTGTCTGTGTGTGCTGTCTGTATTTGTGTGTGTGTCTGTATACTGTCTGTATTTGTCTGTGAGTGTCTGTCTGTATTTGTGTGTGTGTCTGTATACTGTCTGTATTTGTCTGTGTGTGCTGTCTGTATTTGTGTGTGTGTCTGTCTGTGTGTCTGTATTTGTGTGTGTGTCTGTGTGCTGTCTGTATTTGTCTGTGTGCTGTCTGTATTTGTCTGTCTGTGTGTGTGCTGTCTGTATTTGTCTGTCTGTGTGTGTGTTGTCTGTATTTGTCTGTCTCTGTGTGTGTGCCTGTCTGTATTTGTCTGTCTGTGTGTGTGTGTGCTGCCTGTATTTGTCTGTCTGTCTGTCTGTCTGTATTT
>CM038716.1:6544393-6629393 GCA_021613375.1 Megaleporinus macrocephalus
CTGTATTTGTCTGTCTGTCTGTCTGTGTGTGTGCTGTCTGTATTTGTCTGTCTGTCTGTGTGTGTGCTGTCTGTATTTGTCTGTCTGTCTGTCTATGTGTGTGCGCTGTCTGTATTTGTCTGTCTGTCTGTCTGTGTGTGCGCTGCCTGTATTTCTGTCTGTCTGTGTGTGTGCTGTCTGTATTTCTGTCTGTCTGTCTGTGTGTGTGTGCGCTGCCTGTATTTGTCTGTCTGTCTGTGTGTGTGTGCTGTCTGTATTTGTCTGTCTGTGTGTGTGTGCTGTCTGTATTTGTCTGTCTGTGTGTGTGTGTGTGTGTGTGCTGCCTGTATTTGTCTGTCTGTGTGTGTGTGCTGTCTGTATTTGTCTGTCTGTGTGTGTGTGCTGTCTGTATTTGTCTGTCTGTGTGTGTGTGCTGTCTGTATTTGTCTGTCTGTCTATGTGTGTGCGCTGTCTGTATTTGTCTGTCTGTCTGTCTATGTGTGTGCGCTGTCTGTATTTGTCTGTCTGTCTGTCTGTCTGTGTGTGCGCTGCCTGTATTTCTGTCTGTCTGTGTGTGCTGTCTGTATTTCTGTCTGTCTGTCTGTGTGTGTGTGCGCTGCCTGTATTTGTCTGTCTGTCTGTGTGTGTGTGTGCTGTCTGTATTTGTCTGTGTGTGTGTGCTGTCTGTCTGTATTTGTCTGTCTGTGTGTGTGCTGTCTGTATTTGTCTGTGTGTGTGTGTGCTGTCTGTGTGTGTGTGTGTGTGTGTGTGTGCTGTCTGTATTTGTCTGTGTGTGTGTGTCTGTGTGTGTGCGCTGCCTGTATTTGTCTGTCTGTGTGTGTGCTGTCTGTATTTCTGTCTGTCTGTGTATGTGCTGCCTGTATTTGTCTGTCTGTATTTGTCTGTCTGTCTGTGTGTGTGCTGTCTGTATTTGTCTGTGTGTGTTTGTGTGTGTGTGTGTGTGTGCTGTCTGTCTGTATTTGTCTGTCTGTGTGTGTGCTGTCTGTATTTGTCTGTGTGTGTGTGTGTGCTGTCTGTCTGTATTTGTCTGTCTGTGTGTGTGCTGTCTGTATTTGTCTGTCTGTGTCTGTGTGTGTGCTGTCTGTATTTTTCTGTCTGTCTGTGTGTGTGTGCTGCCTGTATTTGTCTGTCTGTGTCTGTGTGTGTGCTGTCTGTATTTTTCTGTCTGTCTGTGTCTGTGTGTGTGCTGTCTGTATTTTTCTGTCTGTCTGTGTGTGTGCTGTCTGTATTTGTCTGTCTGTGTGTGTGTGCTCTCTGTATTTGTCTGTCTGTGTGTGTGTGCTGTCTGTATTTGTCTGGCTGTCTGTATTTGTCTGTCTGTATTTGTCTGGATTTGTTTAGTGTGTGTGTGTGTGTGTGATGTCTGTGTCTGTATATGTACAGTGTCTGTATTTGTCGGCTGGCTGTGTGTGTGTGTGTATATGTATGATGTCTGTCTGTGTGTGTATGTTGTCTGCAAACCTAGTAAGATGTGTGATGTCTTATTGTATATCGTAGTGTGTGGTTCTTCTGTGTGATGTCTGTGTTTGTATGTATGTTTATCTGTGTGTGTTTATGATGTTTGTCTGTATGAATAAATATAACGTCTAGCTGTATGTAGGCTTTCTATCTGTGTGTATGTATGATGTCTATCTGTCTGTGGCTGTGTGTATGTATGACGTCTGTGTGATGTCTGTCTGTCTGTGGCTGTGTGTAAGTATGATGTTTTGCTTTTTGTTTACCATATAAAATATTTAACATATAAAATATGTTAAAGTTTATAGTTATCACATTAATATAATCAGATTGACCCCCCCACTATTATCACACAGCTTTCTCTTGAGCTGGTGGTCAGTTATCTGTATTAATAAACATTGTTGTTCTTAATAAACTGTTTATTATAAGTTTTATTTCTAAACAGGGTGGCTTATACTTATTTATGGATCTGCAGTTCCACATTTTAACAGCCATGTGTTGAGTGCTATGTTCCTCCTGCCCCAGGCTGCTGTGTATGTATGATTGATGGCGTCTGTGTTTGTTTCAGAAGGCGTCGCTCTCTGAATTCCCATGGGACGTCTCCGGAGAGCATGGACGCTCCGTCCGGAGTGTGTGCGGAGGTCCGAGTGCCGTCTACGGCGCTGCACGTCTTTGTAAGTCACTTCATTGCTTCATGTGAATGGACGGGGCTTAGTAACTGTGGGCTAAACTGTAGGGAATATGTAAATGACTCCTTATGACATCACAGAAACAGTAAGTAGTACTGAAGGTCAGTGATGTGGTCTTAAAGCTGACTGGTCAGTGCTGAAGGTCAGTGATGTGATGTAAAAGGTCTGAAGCCCGGCTTTCTCTGTTCCTGAGGTCCTCCCAGCCCTGTCTTGCTGTTCTCCCAGCATGCTCTAGGTGTGCATAGTTGGTCTGCAGGGGGTCTGATATTGAGACGGCTGTGCTGAGTGTGTGTCTCCGAGAGCAACAGGATACACACACACTCCGCATCACCGCACACACACAAACACTCACAGGAGGATGGAGGTTCAGCAGAGAGCACAGCAGAGGCTCATGATCTCCAGTTTTCAAGCTGAGACCTTCTGGAACTGACCAGTGAAATCAAAGCTGTATTCTATTCTTTAAAGGGTGTATATTAGGGGTGTAAGAAAATATTAAAATATCGAAATATCAAATATTGGGATATTATGTTAGTGATACTGTATCGATTCTCAAAAACACAGTATCGATACACAGATTTCTGGCACACAGTGAATCATTGTGTGTTGTGTTTAAACCTCTGACCACGAGATGGCAGTGTTGTAATCCATTTTCAGCTCCACTCCAACATTAACAAGCAGCACAAGGGCGCAATGCTATTGTAAACATTGACAAACCTGTTCATACAGTGGTGTGTTTCAATAGTAAGATATGAAAAATCGCAATACATCACTTTACTTGCAATATCGCAATATACCGTGATGTAATGAATCATGACGGCTGTATCACGATACCTATTATGTTGCCAAGGCAGCTCATAGAAACTTTACAGGAGAAGACAAAAACAGTCATTATGTTCAATGGAAGTCAATGGAACCAGAATTTCTTTTAAGCAACTTTTCTATTGGTCCATTCATCACACAGTGATACGAAACAGCAGCTCAGGTTCAACTAAGGTTGTTGACGCCTGGGGGACTTTTATTATATTTAAAAAGCTATTTTTCCAGACAGGAAGCTTTTATTTTGGTCACTAATACAATAAGCCCCTGAGGGCCCTTCTCTAGCTGCTTCGCTGTGTGGTCAGATACTAATTGTTCTGATATTTGATACTGTGTTTAAGCTTTTGGCATCAAAGTTGGTTGAACTGGAGTAAATTCGCCAACACGCTATGTTCATATGAATAAACACAGTGTTTTGTTGTAATTTGCCCATTTTGACGCCCCCTGTTTGACCATGAGGGGCCTGTTAGCAATAGCCTGGCCTCAGTCTAGTAAGTTGACTTGGCATAAGCTTTTATTTGCTCAGCCAAACACTTTATTTATTAGTATTCTTATAGTGTTAATACAGTAAGTAGAGCTTTTCAATACGTCAGTGTGATTATTTAACCCTTTCCAAGCTTCTCCTTCTATAAACAACCCAGTATTATTTACAGTTCTCATCTAATACCTGCTTTGACTGCTCAGTACTTCATTAAGCTAATTCAAAATTTGCTGCTGAAGGAACTGAATACATTCATACAATGTCTGGGGCGTCCAGGAGAAATCTGGAACTACACTTTGTTCTTCAAACTGGATCAAGATATGATCTACTTCTCTCACAATAAGATTTTCATGTTACTTTGTATTGTATGTATGATTATTTACACCTGTTCTAATCAGATTTGCTGTTCTTACTGGTGAAAATAGACTTATTGATCAGATGAAGGCTTTTAAAGTATCAGCTCAGGTGTCCATATTCAATCAGACCTGCATGGTTTAAAAGTTCTCGCTCTCTCTTTCTCTCTGTCTCTGTGTACATAGGACGCCCATGACGGCGAGGTGAATGCAGTGAGGTTTAGTCCTGGATCTCGTCTCCTAGCAACAGGAGGGATGGACCGCCGAGTGAAGCTGTGGGAGGTGGTAGCAGGTAAAGATGAAGAGCAGCAACACAGATTCATCCTGTAAAACTCAAAGCAGAGGACCACCACAGAGCAGGTGTTATCAGGGAGGTGGATCATTCTCAGCACTACAGTGACACTGACATGGTGGGGGTGTGTTAGTGTGTGTTGTGCTGGTGTGAGTGGATCAGACACAGCAGTGCTGATGCTGGAGTGTTTAAACACTGTGTCCACTCACTGTCCACTCTATTGGACACTCCTACTACTTGCTGGTCCACCTTGAAGATGTAAAGTCAGAGACAGTAGCTCATCTGCTGCTGCACAGTTTGTGTTTTCTAGTTCTTCATCAGTGGACAAAGGACGCCGCCCATAAGGACACTGTTGTCTGGATAGTTTTAGTTGGTGGACGATTCTCAGTCCAGCAGAGACACTGAGGTGCTCATCAACTTTACCAGTAGAGTATTATTACTATTATTGGCAGTATTAATACTGTAATTATTACTAAAATACATTAGAATAATAAAAAATAATATACTAGTTATAATAGTACTGTTATAGTGGATATAGTGATTATAATCTTAATAGCATAACAGTATATATAAATAAATAAATATATTTAAAAATGAGTATTAAAACATAGGTCAGTGATGTGGTCTTAAAGCTGACTGGTCGGTGCTGAAGGTCAGTGATGTGATGTAAAAGGTCTGAAGCCCGGCTCTCTCTGTTCCTGAGCTCCTCCCAGCCCCCTCCTGCTGTTCTCCCAGCATGCTCTAGGTGTGTGTAGTTGGTTTGCAGGGGGGCTGATATTGAGACGGTTGTGCTGATTGCGTGTCTCCGAGAGCAACAGGATACACACACACGGCATCACCACACACACTCAAACACTCACAGGAGGATGGAGGTTCAGCAGAGAGCACAGCAGAGGCTCATGATCTCCAGTTTTCAAGCTGAGACCTTCTAGAACTTCCCATAAGCAGCTATTCAGCTATTAGAAGTAGTTAAACCACTTTCACGTATAATTAATTACATTCATGTTTCGTTTGCAGTCTCTATAAACCAGTTCAAGTCTGAATCTCCTGCTGTTTACTGTCTGCTTTGGCAAAAGAGGAAGACTTAATTGCTTAATAAGAAAATTTACTTTGACACCTATAACGGATCTGAATGTAAATACACAGAAAATGTTTAACGGTTGTTTTCTGTGTGTTTATATGTTTTTCCAGGTCGTTGTGAACCCAAGGGGGCGCTGACAGGCAGCAACGCTGGAATCACCAGCATTGAGTTCGACAGTGCAGTGAGTACACCCACCATCGTTCCAGCTTGTTGTCGGTAAACCAGGTTTCAAAACAAAGACTGAAGGATTGATTGCAACAATTCAAGATCTACATTTAATGATTACAGATTGTCGTTTAAAATAAGAGTCTGCGTTTAATGACTACAGTTTTTACTGAATTTATTTAATTAGCTTTTTCAGTTTTAAATTAAGGGGTTAAATTGAATGATTGCAGTATTGAAGATATTTGTTTGATTTACTTTGTTTATTTACTGCTAATTTTGTTTAAAATATGATGCTGTTTCACATGAGCTTATTAAAAATGGTTTTGACCATGTTTATGAATTGCTTGCGCTAATAACTACATGTAGTCCTGCCGTGGTGTATACCCCGCCCTCTATCGGTATCGGCTATTTGCCGATCGTACTAAAAGGTGATCGGCGATCAGAATCGGCCTCAAAACCGCTGATCGGTCCATCTCTAGAATATATATCAGTCTTAAAACTGTTTAATTGAGAGAAATGAATAGAACTCATGCAAAAATGAATTATGACTGTTTTTGGTAGATAAAAGAACAGAAGATCAAATAACCAAATATGTTTATTATTGTTCTCATAACTAACTAAACTCTGAATCTGTTGTAGACCCTAACACTAGACCACTCTGAACACTCCCATAAATCATTTGCTCAATGAAATCAAGCAGATTTACAGTGTTGTGTTTCTCTCCTCAGGGTTCTTACCTGCTGGCGGCATCCAACGACTTTGCGAGTAGAATCTGGACAGTGGACGACTACAGACTGAGGGTGAGGACACACACTAAGACTCATTTTATTGCCTTTAGCTTTTAGGTAGACGTCTGGTTCCATTCACCACAACTGTGAAAAACTGATTCTGGTTCTATTGTAACGGATTTCATACCAAACCACTCTGACCGGTTTAGTTTTTAACCATTCAACTGTGCAGAATTTTGAAATATTGGTGAAATTCCCCTTTTCCACTTACATTTGGAGAACGAACGCAGTGATCTGAGTCACAGTGAGCGGAAGCTGGAAATTTCAGCTCAAAAGTGTACAGCTGTGATCTTAAAGGTCAGTGATCGGGCAGTGAGCGCTGACTGGTCGGTGCTGAAGGTCAGTGATGTGATGTAAAAGGTCTGAAGCCCGGCTCTCTCTGTTCCTGAGCTCCTCCCAGCCCCCTCCTGCTGTTCTCCCAGCATGCTCTAGGTGTGTGTAGTTGGTCTGCAGGGGGGCTGATATTGAGACGGCTATGCTGAGTGTGTGTCTCCGAAAGCAACAGGATACACACACACTCTGCATCACCGCACACACACACAAACACTCACAGGAGGATGGAGGTTCAGCAGAGCTGAGCGGCTGATCTGAACCCTAATACTGAGACCTGAACACCTCGCCGTGTCTGGACTGGAGGAAGTGTCTGTACCTACTGATGAACCTAACTGGTCTGTTTCTGCCCCTCCAGCACACGCTGACCGGCCACAGCGGGAAAGTCCTCTCTGCTCGGTTCCTGCTCGACAACGCTCGCATCGTCTCCGGCAGCTACGACCGGACGCTGAAGCTGTGGGACCTGCGCAGCAAAGTCTGTAAGAACATTAGTTACATTTAATAGGATTCCCAGCACCAGAGTTAACGTTAATACCATTCCTTGCACTATCTTGGACACTATTCCCAAAACCAGAACTAACATTATTCCCAAAACCAGAACTAACATTATTCCCAAAACCAGCACTAACATGAA
Organism: Megaleporinus macrocephalus; assembly: GCA_021613375.1. NCBI lineage: Eukaryota > Metazoa > Chordata > Actinopteri > Characiformes > Anostomidae > Megaleporinus > Megaleporinus macrocephalus. Next base: position 6,551,478 of record CM038716.1, read on the forward strand.
TGTTATTGTTATTCCCAGCATATTCCCAATAACCAGCATTAACTCTAAATGTCCCACACCACTGTTAACATGGACAACATTCCCTTCACTGACATCAACACAGTTCCGCAAACTGACTCTATCACGGATTGACAGCTCTCTATCACTGACTCATACAGACTGACAGTCCTCTACGACTGACTCATACAGACTGACAGTCCTCTACGACTGACTCGTACAGACTGACAGTCCTCTACGACTGACTCGTACAGACTGACAGTCCTCTACGACTGACTCATACAGACTGACAGTCCTCTACGACTGACTCGTTCAGACTGAAGAGCCTCTGTCAGTGACTCGTACAGACTGAAAACCTTCTATCACTGACTCATACAGACTGACAGCTCGCTATGACTCACTCGTTCAGACTGAAGACCCCCTGTCACTCACTCACACAGGCTGAAGACCTATCACTGACTCATACAGACTGACGGCTCTCTATCACTGACTCATACAGACTGACAGCTCGCTACGACTGACTCGTTCAGACTGAAGACCCCCTGTCACTCACTCACACAGGCTCAAGACCTATCACTGACTCATACAGACTGACAGCTCTCTATCACTGACTCATACAGACTGACAGCTCTCTATCACTGACTCATACAGACTGACCGTCCTCTATCACTGACTCATTCAGACTAACAGTCCTCTATCACTGACCTTGTCACTGACAGCTCTCTACAACTGACTCGTTCAGACTGATGGCTCTATTACTGACTCGTACAGACTGAAGACCCTCTGTCACTCACTGAAGACCTGTCACTGACCAGACAGACTCATGGCTTTCTATCACTGACAGGTATAGACTGACAGCCCTCTATCACTGCCTCATACAGACTGACAACTCGCTATGACTGACTCGTTCAGACTGAAGACCCTCTGTCACTCACTTGTACAGACTGAAGACCTATCACTGACCCGTACAGACTGATGGCTCTCTATTACAGACTCGTACCGACTGAAGACCCTCTGTCGCTCACTTGTACAGACTGAAGACCCATCACTGACCCGTACAGACTGATGGCTTTCTATCACTGACTGGTATAAACTGACAACTCTCTATCACTGTCTCATACAGGCTGACAGCCCTCTATCACTGACTCATACAGACTGACAGCCCTCTATCACTGACTCTTACAGACTGACAGCTCGCTACGACTGACTCGTTCAGACTGAAGACCCTCTGTCACTCACTTGTACAGACTGAAGACCTATCACTGACCTGTACAGACTGATGGCTTTCTATCACTGACTGGTATAAACTGACAACTCTCTATCACTGTCTCATACAGGCTGACAGCCCTCTATCACTGACTCATACGGACTGACAGCCCTCTATCACTGACTCTTACAGACTGACAGCTCGCTACGACTGACTCGTTCAGATTGACAGCCCTCTATCACTGACTCGCTCAGACTGACAGCTCTCTACGACTGACTCGCTCAGACTGAAGACCTTCTGCCACTGACTCATGCAGACTGACTGCTCTACTACTGACTCATTCAGACTGACTGCTCTATTACTGACTTGTACAGACTGACAGCTCTCTCACTCGTACAGGAGCGTTTCCCAGTGCTAACATGAACGATAACTTTAACACAGCCACAAATATTAACACTTAACATCATTTACCACAATCACAATACCAGCCTCAGTGTTAGCGGTAGTGTAACTGAAGCTCTCCTGGTTCTCTCAGGTATGAAGACGGTGTTCGCAGGTTCTAGCTGTAATGACATCGTCTGCACTGAGCAGTGTGTGATGAGTGGTCACTTCGATAAGAAGGTTCGCTTCTGGGACATCAGGTAAGCGATGACGTCACTTCTGTACTTTTAGTTTCTGGGTGAACGTGTGGTGATCCACAGGGCTCAGTTATGTGGCACTCAGGTTTCAGTCATCAGGACTTACTAATGAGTCTGTATGTGTTTGTATATGCAGGTCTGAGAGCATAGTGTGTGAGCTGGAGCTGTTGGGCCGAGTCACGTCTTTAGACCTGAATCACGATCGAACTGAGCTGCTCACCTGTTCTCGCGATGACCTGGTGAAGATTATTGATCTGCGCAACAACGTTGTGCGGCAGACCTTCAACGCTCAGGGCTTCAAGTGTGGCTCTGACTTTACCAGAGTTACCTTCAGGTGAGGAAGTGATACGGTTCCCATTAACCTGTTTATTATAGATGTTTTAACAGTCGTTTTCAGTTCCAGTGATATTTTTTTAATTCTCTCTTAACTTACTGGTCGAGCTGTCTTTCAGAGTGGGTTTGGTGTGAGATGTTCGATTGTAGAGACTGGGATGTTCTTTACAGTGGTGGTGATGATGGGAACCAGGGGTCTCCATGTCTACAACACAAATATAGACATTTTGTTCACCATCAACACCACCAGTGAACCTACACATGCCTAGTTATTGTATGGAATGTTGAAATGATGATAGAATTTGGAATTTTTTGAGGGAGACTATATTCCCTCAAAGCACGTTGCTGTATCCCTTCACCACAAAGGTTTTAGGGTCAAGGTCTTCTCAAAACTATCATAATACAACGTCTCTGACATCAGTGTATTCATAACCAATTTATGAAATAGCTTTCTGTGAGGGTCTTTTTAGAGGTGGACGTCTGGTTCCATTTACCAATACTGTTTGTCCAGAACAGAGCTTTTCGCACCAAAAGTTCACACCTCTCATTGACTTAACTTGTTATATATAATATATATATTTATATCATTTTAGTTTGTCGCTTATCCAGTATGTTAGTAAGTGTTGTTGTTGTTGTGTCTGTCTCAGCCCTGATGGGAGTTACGTAGCCGCAGGTTCAGCAGATGGTGTTCTGTACGTGTGGAATGTTCTGACAGGGAAATTGGATAAAACCCTGGACAAATCCCACAGGTCAGTCCCATCCACTGCATCCCCTTTATCCAGTTCAGCCTTACCCTCACTCCAGTTAAGGGTCATCCAGAAACAAATCTGTTGTAACTTGTAACTAGTTTGCTTTCTGACCGCCTTTACGCAGCAATACACTAAATACCATTAGCGAATACTGGGCGTTACCAGGAACCAACTTTTTAATGTATGATTTTAATCTAAGATGTATGATTTTCATGTCTCACTCATCACTGCACAAAACACTAAACTACATTAAATCAATTAAACAGTAATATATGTAATTAATAAAAATGTGTGATGACTCCCTGTTTACATTGTTTTGTGGAAAGTTTAGCTTTACCATCCATCCAGTTTATACAGATTTAACATTGGCAGTTGTGGGGGCAGTTGTGGCTACCTGCTTCCCAGGCGCCGACGATAAGATTGCCCACTGCTTCGGGCACGTGTGCTCACTGCCCCCTAGTGTGTATCTTCACAAGTGACAGAATAATTCTGAAATATAAACTTTACTTAAAACTTGCTCAGTTTAGTGTCAGCACTGTCCACTTCAGCTTAGCTTTACCTACCATTTAATTTAGCCTAGCTTTACTTTTAAGCCAGTTTAGGCTTACCTCACATCTTCATCCAGCTGAGCTTTACCCTCCGTACAGTCTTGGTTGGGTTTATTTTCCATGTTCTATGGCTTTCGTCCAGTTTGTCTTAGCTTTACACTCCATTTGATTTAGCTTAGCTTTATTCTCCATTTACTACCCAGCAAGCACACATCTCATTTTGCTTCATTTAGCTTAGATTCACTCCTTCATTTCATATGATGTAGCTTCACTCCTTCATTTCATATGGTGTAGCTTTACTACTTCACTTTATTTAGCTTAGCTTCACTCCTTCATTTCATATGGTGTAGCTTTACTCCTTCACTTCATTTAGCTTAGCTTCACTCCTTCATTTCATATGGTGTAGCTTTACTCCTTCGCTTCATTTAGCTTAGCTTCACTCCTTCATTTCATATGGTGTAGCTTTACTACTTCACTTTATTTAGCTTAGCTTCACTCCTTCATTTCATATGGTGTAGCTTTACTCCTTCGCTTCATAGCTTTACTCCTTCACTTCATTTAGCTTAGCTTCACTCCTTCATTTCATATGGTGTAGCTTTACTACTTCACTTTATTTAGCTTAGCTTCACTCCTTCATTTCATATGGTGTAGCTTTACTCCTTCACTTCATTTAGCTTAGCTTCACTCCTTCATTTCATATGGTGTAGCTTTACTCCTTCGCTTCATAGCTTTACTCCTTCATTTCATTTAGCTTAGCTTTACTCCTTCATTTCATATGATGTAGCTTTACTCCTTCACTTTATTTAGCTTAGCTTTACTTGTTTGTTTCATTTAGCGTAGCTTTACTCCTTCGCTTCATAGCTTTACTCCTTCACTTCATTTAGCTTAGCTTCACTCCTTCATTTCATATGGTGTAGCTTTACTCCTTCACTTCATTTAGCTTAGCTTCACTCCTTCATTTCATATGGTGTAGCTTTACTCCTTCACTTCATTTAGCTTAGCTTCACTCCTTCATTTCATATGGTGTAGCTTTACTCCTTCACTTCATTTAGCTTAGCTTCACTCCTTCATTTCATATGGTGTAGCTTTACTCCTTCGCTTCATAGCTTTACTCCTTCATTTCATATGGTGTAGCTTTACTCCTTCACTTTATTTAGCTTAGCTTCACTCCTTCATTTCATATGGTGTAGCTTTACTCCTTCGCTTCATAGCTTTACTCCTTCATTTCATTTAGCTTAGCTTTACTCCTTCATTTCATATGGTGTAGCTTTACTCCTTCACTTCATTTAGCTTAGCTTCACTCCTTCATTTCATATGGTGTAGCTTTACTCCTTCACTTCATTTAGCTTAGCTTCACTCCTTCATTTCATATGGTGTAGCTTTACTCCTTCACTTTATTTAGCTTAGCTTCACTCCTTCATTTCATATGATGTAGCTTTACTCCTTCACTTCATTTAGCTTAGCTTCACTCCTTCATTTCATATGGTGTAGCTTTACTCCTTCACTTCATTTAGCTTAGCTTCACTCCTTCATTTCATATGGTGTAGCTTTACTCCTTCACTTCATTTAGCTTAGCTTCACTCCTTCATTTCATATGGTGTAGCTTTACTCCTTCGCTTCATAGCTTTACTCCTTCATTTCATTTAGCTTAGCTTTACTCCTTCATTTCATATGGTGTAGCTTTACTACTTCACTTTATTTAGCTTAGCTTCACTCCTTCATTTCATATGGTGTAGTTTTACTCCTTCACTTTATTTAGCTTAGCTTCACTCCTTCATTTCATATGGTGTAGCTTTACTCCTTCACTTCATTTAGCTTAGCTTCACTCCTTCATTTCATATGGTGTAGCTTTACTCCTTCGCTTCATAGCTTTACTCCTTCATTTCATTTAGCTTAGCTTTACTCCTTCATTTCATATGGTGTAGCTTTACTCCTTCACTTCATTTAGCTTAGCTTCACTCCTTCATTTCATATGGTGTAGCTTTACTCCTTCACTTCATTTAGCTTAGCTTCACTCCTTCATTTCATATGGTGTAGCTTTACTCCTTCACTTTATTTAGCTTAGCTTCACTCCTTCATTTCATATGGTGTAGCTTTACTCCTTCGCTTCATAGCTTTACTCCTTCATTTCATTTAGCTTAGCTTTACCCCTTCATTTCATATGATGTAGCTTTACTCCTTCACTTCATTTAGCTTACCATTTCTCCTTCATTTCATATGGTGTAGCTTTACTCCTTCGCTTCATAGCTTTACTCCTTCATTTCATTTAGCTTAGCTTTACTCCTTCATTTCATATGATGTAGCTTTACTCCTTCACTTCATTTAGCTTACCATTTCTCCTTCATTTCATATGGTGTAGCTTTACTACTTCGCTTCATAGCTTTACTCCTTCATTTCATTTAGCTTAGCTTTACCCCTTCATTTCATATGATGTAGCTTTACTTCTTCACTTTATTTAGCTTAGCTTTACTTGTTTGTTTCATTTAGCGTAGCTTTACTCCTTCGCTTCATAGCTTTACTCCTTCACTTCATTTAGCTTACCATTTCTCCTTCATTTCATATGGTGTAGCTTTACTTCTTCGTTTCATTAAGCTTAGCTTCACTCCTACCTTTCATTAAGGTTAGCTTTACTCCTTCATTTATTAAGCTTAGCTTTACTCTTTTGCTTTATTTAGCTTAGCTTTACTCGCTCAGAAATGCTTGAATATAGTTTGCACTGCTCAGCTCGCTCAGTGACTAAGTCCAGCTTTCCTCGGAGAGTGGTCACTAAGCTAAAAGACCCTGGGGGTCCAGCAACGTATTGATTAGGAATCCCACTGATACTTTGTTTCCTAAAAATAATCCTGATGATGTTGACCGAGTTAAAGTTTGACTCCATTCCTTTCTGCGATTGTTTCACAGCTCTGCTATTAACTCTGTGTCGTGGTCTCCGTCGGGCACCTACGTGGTCAGCGTGGAGAAGGGCAGCAAGGCAGTGCTGTGGTCTGACATGTGATTGGTCCGTCTCTACCCTGGCAGGATGTGATTGGATAAAGCTGTCTATTAAAGGACAAAGCGGAGAGAGTCGCACTTTCTTTTTCTGGCACTTGGACTTTATTTCACAGGATGCAACATGGCAGGCGGGAGGGCGGTGTTAGGGGTGGCGCTGGAAGAAGGGGCGGAGTTTACAGCCTTATACGTCCAACCTATAACCGCATTCATATCAGCACTCCTGTTATATCTCTCTCTCTCTTTCTCTCTCTCTCTCTCTCACACACACACACACACACACAGATGCTTTTTTTTCAGAAGATAAACGTGTGGAAGGTCTGAAGCATCCGGTTTCTGTAATGTTGTTATTTAAAGGGGTCGCTTTTCGTTCTTTTCGCCTTAAATGTATTTATCCGCCTGCGGGGCCTGCAGCAGTAAGTCAACTGCAGTACCCGATTATGCCACTAGAGGACGCCATATATCCGCTCGTCCTCTCTGCAGCTGACATGCTCACTGCTGATTGGCTGAGTAGGTAGGTGAAGCCCCACCTCCTCATTGCATCTCTTGAAAAATGTAAGCATACGTTTAAAAAAAACAAATAAATACAAATCCTTCATTTAAAAACACAGCTGAAGGACAAGTTCACCAAAATTCAAATTTTAACAGTTTTCTTGTTTATTGGGAATATGCTTCCCTTAAAAGATTGACATCAGTCTTCACACACCAAACAAGTCCCGGCAGATTGACTCGGCTGATTGAAAGTATCCAGTTGCTCGAAATCTGGGTTGGAGCATCAGTGGAGCCGCCCTGTAACCCAGCACTTGGAGCTTTCTCACAAAGCAGGACTTTCAGCAGAACAGTTTAAGCTCAAAGTGTCCAATAGGAATATCAGTGTCACGTTTAGAGATTTAAACGCTGATGGAACCTGAAGCTGAGACACGGCAGCACACAGAGAAGAGTTAAAGGGGAGGTCCACTAAAATTGTCATGGCACTGCTTTTGTGGCTGAGCGGCAACTTTTCACTACAGCACAGGGTCACTCCGTTAGTATGTGTGTAAAATAATTGGATTTTAATGTTTGATATATCAGTTGGTCAGTAATATTGGCTGGTATTAACGAAGCTGTGTATGATGTGCTGTTTAAGGCTGTGAGTTTTTGCTGTTTGTGTCACAATTGAGAACAGACAGTCATTTCAGACGGTTAAGCAGACTAGCTTAATATATTATGGTCTAAAATGTAAAATTTTAAATAGAAAGCTATAACTGTATTTTTTTAGTTATTTAAATCTTTGTACTGGTTGCATCCCAATTTATTTTATATTTTATTTTTACTTTCAGCTGCCAGGAAAGTGACAGCATGCTTATAATATTGGACGAGTTGTTGTACAAAACAGTCGAATTTTGGTGGACTTTCCCTTTAAGCCTTGCCCAGAATGACAGCCCTGTCTACATGAATAGTAATATTAATTAAAACTAAAAAAATACTGTTTTCTTTCCAGAAGGTTGATATAAATATTTCAGTTCATAAATATAAATGTAAGACATGCATCTCCATTGTGTTTTTTTTTTATTTGTTTGTTTGTTTTTGGGCCGAAAAGGTTTTTGGAAAACATTGAAATGGTTTTCTTTGTTCAGTAAAGTCACAATTTTTTTTTGTTCCATCAGCGATGAAACGTATCTTCCCGCATCTGAAACTGTCCAGTACACGTACAGTTATGGAGAGTGTGTGTTCAGCTTTTTGTGTTAGCTCACATACACACTGTGAAAAAGAGAACCCCTCCGGCCCCTCGCAGACGCCCCACCAACTTATTTCCAGACAAAACAGCCATTAAGTACTTTTCTATTCTGCACAAGCCTCAACAAATATCAGACGTCTAAATATTTATTGTGTCTACTCTTTACCTTCTTTACCTTCTACTCTTTACCTTCTACTCTTTACCTTCTACTCTTTACCTTCTTTACCTTCTACTCTTTACCTTCTACTCTTTACCTTCTACTCTTTACCTTCTTTACCTTCTACTCTTTACCTTCTACTCTTTACCTTCTACTCTTTACCTTCTTTACCTTCTACTCTTTACCTTCTACTCTTTACCTTCTACTCTTTACCTTCTTTACCTTCTACTCTTTACCTTCTACTCTTTACCTTCTACTCTTTACCTTCTTTACCTTCTACTCTTTACCTTCTACTCTTTACCTTCTACTCTTTACCTTCTTTACCTTCTACTCTTTACCTTCTACTCTTTACCTTCTACTCTTTACCTTCTTTACCTTCTACTCTTTACCTTCTACTCTTTACCTTCTACTCTTTACCTTCTACTCTTTACCTTCTACTCTTTACCTTCTTTACCTTCTACTCTTTACCTTCTACTCTTTACCTTCTACTCTTTACCTTCTTTACCTTCTACTCTTTACCTTATTTACCTTCTACTCTTTACCTTCTACTCTTTACCTTCTTTACCTTCTACTCTTTACCTTCTTTACCTTCTACTCTTTACCTTCTTTACCTTCTACTCTTTACCTTCTACTCTTTACCTTCTACTCTTTACCTTCTTTACCTTCTACTCTTTACCTTCTACTCTTTACCTTCTTTACCTTCTACTCTTTACCTTCTACTCTTTACCTTCTACTCTTTACCTTCTACTCTTTACCTTCTACTCTTTACCTTCTTTACCTTCTACTCTTTACCTTCTACTCTTTACCTTCTTTACCTTCTACTCTTTACCTTCTACTCTTTACCTTCTACTCTTTACCTTCTACTCTTTACCTTCTACTCTTTACCTTCTTTACCTTCTACTCTTTACCTTCTACTCTTTACCTTCTACTCTTTACCTTCTTTACCTTCTACTCTTTACCTTCTACTCTTTACCTTCTACTCTTTACCTTCTTTACCTTCTACTCTTTACCTTCTTTACCTTCTACTCTTTACCTTCTTTACCTTCTACTCTTTACCTTCTACTCTTTACCTTCTACTCTTTATCTTCTACTCTTTATCTTCTTTACCTTCTACTCTTTACCTTCTACTCTTTACCTTCTTTACCTTCTACTCTTTACCCTCTTTACCTTCTACTCTTTACCTTCTACTCTTTACCTTCTACTCTTTATCTTCTTTACCTTCTACTCTTTACCTTCTACTCTTTACCTTATTTACCTTCTGCTCTTTACCTTCTACTCTTTACCTTCTTTACCTTCTACTCTTTACCTTCTTTACCTTCTACTCTTTACCTTCTTTACCTTCTACTCTTTACCTTCTAGTCTTTACCTTCTTTACCTTCTACTCTTTACCTTCTTTACCTTCTACTCTTTACCTTCTTTACCTTCTACTCTTTACCTTCTTTACCTTTTACTCTTTACCTTCTTTACCTTCTATTCTTTACTTTCATCATGGCTTTCAGTCACTTTCAGTTTCTCAGAGAGACTTGCATCTGAAGTTCAGTCTTAGAAGCTGCTTCTTCTTCTCACTATCCAAATAACCCCAAACAGGTTCAGTGGTGTTGAGGTTCTGGACTCTGGGGTGGTCAGTCCATTGTTCTGAGAACAGCAGCTTCTTTGTTTGAAGTGTCTCCTTTTCTCAGTGAGGAGCTTCTTGAACAGATACACATCTTTTCAGACCCCATAGCGCTGAGGAGGCTTCTCACAGTGGAAGGATGTTTTCAGATCTAATGCTAGAGTGATGTTCTCCTCTCTCAAAGATAAAAACTGCTGTTTATCTGATGGCGGCAGTGTTGGTGGGTCTACCATGTCTTCCAGGTGATTGTTGGGAACCACATCTTGTAGCTTTTAAGCAGTTTTAGAAACTCCATTTCTTACACTTTGACTTTCTCCCTCCTTATACAAGTAGATCTATACAAGTAGATTATACCCAATATCCTCACCGACATCACCTGGAAAATGAATAGCTTGTACTTGATGGCTGTTTTGATGTAGTGAAATAAGTTGGGGGTGGGGGTGGGGGGTGGGGTCTCTGGCTTTTGCACGTTGCTGTAAACCTGCTCACTTGTAGATGCAAAGCTTGAATGAAGGTGGGTGGGGTTTAGAGATGATTGGCGGCAGAATGAGTCGGTTGGACTTACTCCAGGTCTTCTACAGGGTCTCGATTATAAAAATTCTATACTGCTACGGTATTCATGTGCACGTTATCGCAAAGGCTTATGGGTAATTCTGTATCGAACTTGATGTTATAGAAGAAAAGTGCTGACAAACCACACACTATACAGTTTATTGAGTTGCAGCCTCTCATTGACTGCTGCTTCAGGAGGCCGAGGCTTGAGGGCGGGTGCTAAGGATGACCTCTGTATCCCATTGGCTAAAGAAGTGTATAAGTTATGATAAATGGATAAATGTATATGAAGTGTCTGTGTATGTCTGAGAAATGTTTACACACAACCAAACATGACTGTGTGTGGTTTGTCTTTCATAAACAAAATCAACAAACATTTATTAATGTTTTTAATATATATATATATATATATATATATATATATATATATATATATATATATATATATATATATATATATATATATATATATATACACATACATGGATCAACTCCTTGTATCTACACTCCCTGTCCACTGTGTCAGCTCCACTGACCATACAGGAGCTATACTTACAGACTGTAGTTCATCTGATTCTCTGTATACTTTATTAATTAGGACCCCCACAGATATTATTTGGGTGGTGGGTCATTCTCAGCACTGCAGTGACACTGATGGGGTGGTGGTGGTGGTGTGTTGGTGGTGTATGTTGTGCTGGTGTGAGTGGATCAGACACAGCAGTGCTGCTGCTGGAGTGTTTAAACACTGTGTCCACTCACTGTCCACTCTATTAGACACTCCTACTACTTACTGGTCCACCTTGTAGATGTAAAGTCAGACACAGTAGATCATCTGCTGCTGCACAGTTTGTGTTCCTCTAGTTCTTCATCAGTGGACACAGGACGCCGCCCACAGGACACTGTTGGTTGGATGATGTTGGTTGGTGGACGATTCTCAGTCAGGTGTTTAAACCCTCCAGCAGCACTGCTGTGTCTGATCCACTCTCACCAGCATCTGAGAATGATCCACCTTCCTAATCATGCCTGCTCTGTGGTGGTCCTGTGGGGGTCCTGATCATTAAAGAACAGAGTAATAAAGTATACAGAGAATCAGATGAACTACAGTCTGTAAGTGGAGCTCCTGTGTGGTCAGTGGAGCTCATACAGTGGACAGTGTGTGTAGATACAAGGAGGTGGTTTTAATGTTGTGGCTGATCTGTGTATATTGGTACGTACACACACATATAGGAGCACATGCACAAATATATATGTCCCATATGTGCAGATAAACGTGTATGTACACATGTGTGTACAGTGGTGTGTGATTATGCTGAGCCCCCGGGTGAGGGGACTGTGTGTGTAATCTGTGCTGATCTGAGCTCTCAGACTGCTGAGTGTGACCACACGGGTTTTACCCTCACGCTAAATCTGAAAACTCTCAGCAGGTCCTCATCTCACATCAGGTATTCTCCTGATCACTCCTCCACACTTCACCTCAGTGCAGTAACATACACTTCTTTTACAAATGCTAGAGTGAGTACACCCAATACTCTCTCTACACCCAATTCTATACTCTCTCTAAAACTAATTCTATAATCAAAACACCACGATTCTATACTCTCTACACCACGATTCTATACTCTTTCTACACCCAATTCTATACTCTCTCTAAAACTAATTATATACTCTCTCTACACCACGATTCTATACTCTCTCTAAAACTAATTCTATACTCTCTACACCACGATTCTATACTCTCTCTAAAACTAATTCTATACTCTCTACACCATGATTCTATACTCTCTCTACACCCAATTCTATACTCTCTAAAACTAATTCTATACTCTCTCTACACCACGGTTCTATACTCTCTCTAAAACTAATTCTATACTCTCTACACCATGATTCTATACTCTCTCTACACCCAATTCTATACTCTCTAAAACTAATTATATACTCTCTCTACACCACGATTCTATACTCTATCTAAAACTAATTCTATACTCTCTACACCACGATTCTATACTCTCTCTAAAACTAATTCTATACTCTCTACACCACGATTCTATACTCTCTCTACACCATGGTTCTATACTCTCTAAAACTAATTCTATACTCTCTCTACACCACGGTTCTATACTCTCTCTAAAACTAATTCTATACTCTCTCTAAACCACGATTCTATACTCTCTCTATACCACGGTTCTATACTCTCTCTAAAACTAATTCTATACTCTCTAAACCACGATTCTATACTCTCTCTACACCCGATTCTATACTCTCTCTACACCCGATTCTATACTCTCTCTACACCACGATTCTATTCTCTCTACACCATGACTCTATACTCTCTCTAAAACTAATTCTATAATTTCTGCACCACGATTCTATACTCTCTCTAAAACTAATTCTATAATTTCTACACCACGATTCTATACTCTCTCCACACCAGGATTCTATACTCTCTCTAAAACTAATTCTATACTCTCTACACCACAATTCTATACTCTCTCTAAAACTAATTCTATAATCTCTACACCACGATTCTATACTCTCTCTACACCATGGTTCTATACTCTCTCTCTACACCACGGTTCTATACTCTATACACCACGATTCTATACTCTCTACACCCAATTCTATACTCTTTCTACACCACGGTTCTATACTCTCTCTACACCACGATTCTATACTCTCTCTAAAACTAATTCTATAATCTCAACACCACGACTCTATACTCTCTCTACACCTGATTCTATACTCTCCCTATACCACAATTCTATACTCTCTCTTCACCCCGATTCTATACTCTCTCTACACCTGATTCTATACTCTCTCTACACCACGATTCTATACTCTCTCTACACCTGATTCTATACTCTCTCTACACCTGATTCTATACTCTCTCTACACCACAATTCTATACTCTCTCTACACCTGATTCTATACTCTACACCACGATTCTATACTCTCTGTACACCACGCTTCTATACTATCTCTACACCTGATTTTATAGTCTCTATATCTGATTCTATACTCTCTCTACACCATGATTCTGTACACTCTCTACATCTGATTCTATACACTCTCTAAAACTGATTCTGCTCTCTCTACAGCTGTTTTTATTCTCTTTCTAGACCTGATTTTATAGTCTCTCTAAAACTGATTCTATACACTCTCTACACCTGATTTTATAGTCTCTATAAAATCAGGCCAATTATATATCTACTAGAGACAGATTTTATCTGTCCAGTATCACTCATTTGACTTCAGTCCTGGATATATTTGAAGTGCATTATTTAGTATTTGGACCTTCTGGATCATTGACTTCAATCTGATAAATTCTTGTATTTCTTAATATCTCACTTAGGGGTGTGCCATATCATATAGTATGCAATAATAACATTTAATTTTCGTTTTGTTGCAGTAGTGCATTCTTGAAATATATTTTCTAATTTATTGAAATATAAATTCAATGATTTGTCATATCTCTAAGAGTGTTGTATCGCAAAAATACCATGAAATATCGTGATATAATTGTAGGACCGTATCGCTCACACCTAATTCTCTCTACTCATAACTTTATATGATCTCTGCACCGGAGTCCATCATCTTTCTACACCAATTCTATAGTCTCTCCACATCTGATTCTATAGTCTGTCTTCACCAAATCCTATAGTTCCTCTACACCAGCTTACATCCTCTCTCTACATCTGATTTCATCATATTTCTACACCCAATTCTATAGTGTCTCTACATCTGATTCTGTAGTGTCTCTACACTCGATTTTATAGTCCTTCTACACCCAATTCCAATTTGTCTTCACCTGATTCTTAGTCTCTTTAAACTCAATTCTAAAGTCTCTCTTTAAACCCAATTCTATAGTTTCTTTGCACTCACATACAAGCTGTTTGAGCGCTTGATCCTCAACAGGCTTGCCCCAGCTGTTGAACCAGCCATCATCCCTCAACAAGCCGGATTCCCACCTGGAAAATCCACGACAAGCCAACTTCTGAATCTCACACAGCACATTGAAGACAGGTTTCAGAAAGGACTGGTGAGAGGAGCCATCTTTGTTGACCTGCCTTCTGTGTATGACACTGTGAACCACCACCTCCTTCTGGAAAACGGAGCGGCTTGCCTCAGGGAAGCGTGCTGGCCCCACTACTAGCTATATGACATCTACACCAATGACCAGCCAGTGGACCAGAAGACTAAGCGGTTCATCTACACTGACGATCTCTGTGTAACAACCCAGAAGAGTACGTTTGAAGCTGTAGAAGCGAATCTCATCTCAGCCCTGAATGAGTTACTCCATCTACACGCAAACCCTCGAAGACTCAAATCTGCTCGTTCCATCCCAGGAACCGGAAAGCAAAGCGACACCTTAACTTCTCATGGTCTGGAACACCTCTTGAGCATTGCACCAACCCTGTCTACCTGGGTGTAACACTGGATCGTACCCTTTTCTATAAGGAACACGTCAAAACCACCAAACTGAAAGTAAACTCCTGAAACAACATCCTTCGGAAGCTGCCCAACTCCAAATGGGGAGCTACAGCTGCTGCGTAATCACTGGTTGCTTGAAGCCTATAAACCTAAACAACTTGCACCACCTGCCGATGTAAGACGGGAAGTCGCCAGCCGAGCAGTGATGAACTCCACCCACTCTATGGGCTTCTCTCGGAGCTTCATAAGCGAGACAGTTCTCTGGATAAGGAAGCTCTGGTGATGGTTCACCTCCACAGAATGGTAGGAGCAGACATACGGAGGTTTGGGTGGATGTTTTAAATTTAGAGCTTCAGCCATAGACGCAGGTGGTCTTCTTTGGAAGGCGGCCCCCCAACACTCTGATCCTTATGTGCTGTGTTCGTAACTCTGTTGTTCAAGCCAAGTTTTCCTCTTCTTCCAATTACTGACTCCCTCTAACTGAACATGTTATGATAGTCATTTTATGTTTGTTGTCGTTTTGCTTGTAATCAGTATCAACGTATTCGCAGTTACACAGGAAGTTCTAACACAAAGTAAACAAAGATTGACGCTCAGTGTTGTCATGGAAACTAGCATGAATACCCGCTTCTATAGTCTCTCTGTTCCGGTTCTGGTCTCTCTACTTCTGATTTTCATAGGCTTGCTTCACCTGAATCCATGGTTTCCTTACAATTGTTTCCATGGTTTCCTCACAGGTCCTACTCGTCAGTTATTCTCAGTTTCTTTCAGGGATTACACCCATTTCCACTGTTACGTTGCACTAATATACCTTGTAACATCTCCAATTGTCACACTTCAACTGCTTCCATTTTTATTTTGTACCAATTTCCATGGTTACGTTAAGGCTAAAGACTGCCAAAGTAATTTAAGGAGAGAATAACATATATTGTCGTGACCCTTAAGCCTCGGCCCTCTCCCCCCTCTTTTCAGAGGGGGTGGTTTTGACAGTTTGGGAGAGGGGCATGGGCTTCCATCGTGACTCAGCAAACTAGCTAGCGGTGGTAGCCTAGCGCTAGCTAACTCTTTCTCCAGCTAGCATCACCACAGCGGGCGGAAATTATCGTACAGTTAAGCCCCGCCCACTTAGAGGGAAGATATGATTGGTCAGTTTTACTGTTATTTGAAATTGGTATGGAGCTGAATTATAACTGCCTGGCCCCCTCTGTACATGAACAGCGGGACCACCAATCACCAACATTCTGCGGAGTCATCACAGTCCTTATAGGGGGAGACACAGGCTCACAGGCTTCCACTTAACCCCTCACGCTCCAACACAGATTGAATAGACACGTTTAAATAATTTATTTGAATATATTATATTTAATTGTTTAGATGTTGATTGTCAAACTGTAGGTAGATAAAATATAAATATATATATATATATATATATATATATATATATATATATATATATATATATATATATATATGTATGTATGTGTGTGTATGTATGTGTGTGTGTGTATGTGTGTGTGTGTTAAGAATATTAGAGGGCCATGACGGTTCCCCACTGGTCGTAGGTAGTTTTTGCTACCCCCCCTCTCTCTCTCTACCACAGAGGCCAGCAAAGTGGTGATCTGGCCCACTGCAGGTGTCCATCACACAGAGTGCGTCAGATTAAGATTAAGCAAAGCCCTCAGATGATGATGATGATGATGATGAATGATGATGATGATCGCTGGGGGGTTGAGTGGAGATGTGGATTAAAAAGCTCCGATTTAGTTTTAATTCTAATTTAGTTTAAATTATAAGACCTCTCACTGAGTCTTCGCTCGGACCCCCTGACGCTGATATCTGATCAACTGTATTACTCGTGTTAGCTTGTGCTCGGTGAGGATTAGTCTGTCTGTGCGATCTGAAGAGGGAATCTTGCTGACGGAAACAAATGGCACCAATCCAGTAAACAAAGGGGCGGAGCCTCACACAGCTTACAAATACAGCCCTTTGCACACACATCTGCATCCACACCTTTCTATCTGAGCAGCATCTGGACACACAGGTGAGTTGGTTTGTTATGGAACCTTAAGAACATACATTTGTGGTGCATGGTCCTCATCACTGGGTTCTAAGTGTCAGCTGTATGTGTTCCGGGTGGTAACTAGGAAGAAATGTGCTTCAAAGGTTTTCGATACTTAGACTTTAATACTTCAACAATTTGATAATAATATTTTTTCTCATATATTTTTTTTGTCTTCTTTTAAATTATAAACCAAAACATTGCTGTGGATTTAATATGAACACTGTTATCCAGAGGAAAGTACAGTTTGTTTTCAAAATAAAAAAGTAATGAGAATATAACGTTAGACATCTAGCCCAAGGACTCTTGCTGGTGTAGTTCCATTTTTTCCCCAGTCAGTGAATTAAACCCCCCTTTGCTTTGTTGTTGATTTTTATTTTTCATTTACTTATTATTTTATTTATCATTTAAACTCTACAGTTTCTGTTTTTCATTGTGTGGAAATTTCATGATGAGTGGACCAATAGAAATGCTCCAAATTGGCTTGTAAAATTTCTGGTTGTATTGACTTACACTGAAAGTAAGGTAAATTTTGGGGTCTCCTGTAAAGTTGTCATTGACATTTCTCTTTGGACATCGATGATATGAAGCATAACTAAAGAATGGAGTTTTCAAACTCTGTTTGGAGGTCCATGAGGACCAGCTTGAGAACATAGTAGTGTAGATATGGTTACAATCATGCTTTTGGCTTGTGAAAGATGCTGACTGCTTAGGTTTTAAAATTTGGTGCTTATTGGCAATGAATTCTCTTCATACTCTGTAGTATTGAAGGAAATCTCTCAATATCAAACAATACATAGAACTATTGATAACTAGTTCCATAGGAACTAGATGTATTATATTATATATATATATATATATATATATATATATATATATATATATATATATATATATATATATATATATATATATATATATATATATATAATGTGTGTGTGTGTGTGTATCTGCTTAAAAACTGTATGGATCATTATGTGTATACACTGTGGTGTGAATGTGTAATGTGTTTGTACAGTGATAATACAGTAGATTAGGATTAGGAAGTCTCACTGCTGGAACTGCTGATGAGGAGGAAACAGAGATCCACCCCACTAATACTGCACTAATGCACTAACGCTAAACAATCATTAATGCAGACCAGTGTCTGTATCAGTTGAGTATTTCTAGTGTCCATTTAGTACCTGTATAGGCTAACAAGTCCTTCAATATGGCTTAAATAAGGTTATTCTGGTGGAGCTTTACAAATCAGTGCAGTAGCTGAATCCCACTACAAAACTAATAGTATCAATATTAAGATATTATTTGCAATAAGAACAACACTATAGTGGTTTTTGGTTACACTGCTGCCTTTCCACCTTAGGGTTAGGGTTAGGATTAGGGTTAGGGTTAGGAAAAATTAAACCCTAACCCTAACCCTTATGCTATACCAGTAACACTACCTTCACCTACCTGTACAGGTAAACTGTAAGTCACTGGATAAAAGCATCTGACAAATCTCATAACGGTACATTATCCTCCAATGAAATGCTTTCACAGAATACAGTGACTTAAAACAAGTGAAAATGTGTTGAGCAGGGTTAAATCCATCTATTAATCCATTATCTTCCACTTTGTCCTGCTAGTCGGGGTCATTTGAGGGCTGGAGCCAATCCCAGCGTCATTGGGCGAAGGCGGGGTACACCCTGGGTTGGTTGCCTGTCCATCATATGACCCAATACACACACACACTCACACCTACAGGCAATTTAGAGAGACCGATCAACCTAACATGCATGTGTTTGGAGAACATGCCGACTCCACACAGGAGGGTGCGAAACAAGAATTGAACCCAGATTGTTTAGCTGTGAGGCGACAGTGCTAACCACTACACCACGAAAGGGTTAAATCAATATTGAAATATTACGTATTGTCATCTTCTACGGAGAAACCTGTGTTTCCAAAATCATAACTTTACAGGAGAGGCAAGAAACAATCTTTACTTGTAATGTAAGTCAGAATTCTTTCCAGGCTATTTTGGAGCATTTCTATTGGTCCGTTCATCATGAAATATTCACACAATATAAACGGCAACTGCTGCGTTTGAATCATGTTGAAAAATAAAAATCAACAAAAATAAAGATACATGTAGTTTCTTCTCACTTTCTACTGTATCCAAATGAAGATATCAGTAACATTACATTTAGATTACTTTTACATTACATTTAGATTTATGGCCTCTAGATATAAAGAATAGCTGTCGTGTTTCTATGATAAAAAATTATGTTAAAATACATGTTTTTTCTTTGGACAGCAACAATACTATAGCATGTTATGTATCACCTAAATAATGTTTTGCTGTTCCCTACTAAGTAAATCTATTCTAGTGTCTAAATTAATATACAGTAGGAGCTCAAGGTATCATCTACTTCTTCTACAATAAGATATTCATGTTTCTTTGTATTGTATGTATAGTTATCTACATCTGTTCTAATCAGATCTGCTGTTCTTACTGGTGACTTTACATTTACTGCTCAGACAAAGGTTTTTAAACAGTCAGCTTCATGTTAAATTTGATAAAATATAATTTATTATATAATAAGCAATTCCAGATTTATGAGTTCTAGTGTAGATTTAAAGGTGGATACAATAAAATAAGCATTTTTGGGTTCTCTAAAGAACTTTCCACTAGATGGAACTCCAAAGAATCATTAGAAGTTTGTTTTATAGGTGTTGGCATTTATTTTATATTGATAAAGAACTTTTACATCATTTAATTTTGACTGTGTTTACTTTAAGTGGTAGAGCTTTTCTTGTCTTTACGGTATACGGGCTTTGCGGCGCAGTGAACTCAGAGACCAATCACGTGAGCTGTAACATCAACGAAGGCTCCTCAGCCAATCAGATCTGTGAACATTGGGATGTGCGATGCGCACACAGGTGGGGTACGAAGCAAGGAGCAGCAGCCAGAGACTAAAGCGAGTCAGAAAGAATAAGGAGCTCTAAAAACAGAAAAGTGAAGAGAGAAAACTGAGTGTTTAACAGGAACGGTTCTGGAATGAACCTGCTCGTCTAGTTTTGGAGAATACCTCTCTGTACAACCAACATGTTAATCTGTGAAGCTGAGTTAACAAGAAGAACCACGTTTTATTAACTTTCTCTATAAATAAACACTTTAAGATACACTTTCTTTCAAAAGCATTCTGGTTTTTTTTTAATGTAGCTCTTGTTTTTACTTGAAGTAAGGAAAAACATTTATTTGGAGATTTATAAATAATATAAACAGTAAATATACTGAAACATACTGAACGGTATGTGTGATGTGTTGGTGTTTCAGTAGCTGATGGTATGAGATGCTGATACTAGACTACTTCAGTAAACAGGATACACCACTGAATCAGAACACACGTTAGAAATGATGATGGTCCAGACCTTGACCCGAAGAAATCTCCTCTAACTGGACTTTACTGAATTCTAATTAAACACTCCTGTTCTATGGCACTGTGTAAAGAACTATATTTTAAAAGTGTACAAACTTTTGAATAAACTCAATGTGTCTTGTCTTGTTTGCTGTACTAATGTTTACTTCTAGTCGTAATCATGTTTTTAATGTTTAAAGTCTTTTAGTTTTAGTTTTAAGACTTTTTCTTGGCTGGTCTGAGACTTTTGCATGGTACTGAAACTCTGACTGTCTCTGCTGGACACTCTATCGTTTGGTATGTTTGTTTACTGCAGGTGACATCATGAGTCCCAAGCACGTCATTTATAAGAAGCTCTCCCGCGACAAATCTGTAAGCACCAGATCTGTCTATCCCACTATATACAGTATAATTACTGTTTTTACTTCAGCAGTAGATACATCTCATTAATCAATTATGTGTGACATCACAGGTGGGCGTTTACATGGGGAGGCGGGACTTTGTGGATCACTGTGACTTTGTTGATCCTGTTGGTGAGCTCACACAACATTCTTTATTATCCTTATTATCACTGCATACCGTATACAGAACGTATTTAGAAATTGATTATTCTGTGTGATCAGTGGTGTAGGAACTGGGGGGGAATGGGGGGGACGTGTCCCACCCAATATCAGAAACAGGTAGATTTGTCCCACACAAAAATTAAACCACAGAAAAGTGCAAGCTGTTTAAAAACACTTTATTTTAAAAGTGCATTTTGGCAGCATTCACAGTTCACACACTGTGTATGTTGTTAGCAACTGGCTCTGGTTGTTAGGTGGTCTTTCACTGTGTTAAGGCTTGTGTTGAGATGACTGTTCAGAAATGTCCTGCAGTCAGCAGCTTCACTGACCCGAGCTCCCGCCTCGCTGGAGCGTCGGATAGCTCACGCCAGCTTTAAACGTGAGGTCAGTGATGAGAGCAGTGAATAACAATGATGACCATATACACTGTAATAAAACAGCTTTAGTATAGTGTGTTGTTATGTTAACAGACTAGGAGGGTTTGGGTTAGCCAATGTTTATATTAACTTTAGTCGGAAAACATTCTGAAATGTAAAGTTACATTACTCTCTGGCCACGCCCCCAAACTGCAGACTGCTACTACACTAAATATGTAATAAAATAAAATATAATAAATAAAATAAATAAATGAACAAATAAATAAAACGCCATCGTTAGAAATGCTTTCAGTAGTTCAGTACAAATGTATGTAAAGTTTTCTGACAGCAGTACCATGTAATGTGGAGTATTTTGTTTAGTTTGTAAAGTGAGCTTTAATTGGATTATCTAATAATAAACAATAAACAAAAAAGTATTTTATTTATTTGTTGAGTTTATTTATTTGCAATTTTCTGTAATTCCACAAATGTTGTTCTATGTCACTATACATACAGTGATTTACTACCTTACCTACAGTGGAATCAGCTTATAAGTAATATTTTAGGCGATAGGGTGGGCTTTGATTCATATTAGCAAATGTGTCCCCCCCAATGTCAAACCCGCTCCTACGCCCTTGTGTGTGATTATGCTGTCCTTAACCTCTACAGGCCGACCTGTACAATGAGTCTCTCAGTGGTATTTGTTGTGTGTTTGTGGTTTAGATGGTGTTGTACTGATTGATCCTCAACAAACGAAAGGAAAGAAAGGTCAGAAACATGTTCATAATACACCTGGCAGTAGTAGTAGTGGTGGTGATGTGGGGTCATCTCGTCTTCCTCAGACTAACTGTGTCTTTGTATGTGTCCCAGTTTATGTCATGCTATCATGTACGTTCCGTTACGGCCGGGAAGATGTAGACGTTCTGGGGATGACATTCCGGAGAGACATTTTCCTAACCACGCGGCAAGTTTACCCCCCACTGCAGGACCGAGATCGCTGCATCCACACCAAAATGCAAGAGAGACTCCTGCGCAAGTTAGGGGACAACGCCCACCCATTCTTCTTCGAGGTGACTGGGTTTTGTGTTTTCCTTTGTCTATCAGGAGGAATCCTGGGTTCTGTAGTTTCCTCTAGGCAGCTGTAGAAAGCCTATGTTCTGTTGTTTTCTCTGGATCGCTGTAGGAATTCCATGTTTTGTGGTTTCCTTTGAGTAACTGTGGGAATCATCAGTTTCCTCTGGGCATCTGTAGGAATCCTGGGTTCTGTAGTTTTTTTTAGGGCATCAGTAGGAATCTTGGGTTCTGTAGTTTCCTTGGGATATCTATAGGAATCCTAGGTTCAATACTTTCCTCTGTGCATCTGTAGGAATCCTGGGTTCTGTAGTTTCCTTGGGATATCTGTAGGAATCCTAGGTTCAATACTTTCCTCTGTGCATCTGTAGGAATCCTGGATTCTGTAGTTTCCTTGGGATATCTGTAGGAATCTTAGGTTCAATACTTTCCTCTGTGCATCTGTAGGAATCCTGGATTCTGTAGTTTCCTTGGGATATCTGTAGGAATCCTAGGTTCAATACTTTCCTCTGTGCATCTGTAGGAATCCTGGGTTCTGTAGTTGCATCTGGACAACTGTAGGACTCCTGGGTAATGTAGTGTCCCCATCTGTAGGAGTCAGAAGTTCTGTAGTGTTCTGTAGTAAACTATAGAAAGCTTAAATGCTGTAATTTCTTTTTGGTCTCTGTAGGAATCCAGACCTCTGTAGTTTATTTTATGAAGTCAAACAAATTTTGCATTCAGCATTCTCGACAGCATGATTCTTGGGGTTGGTAGTTTTCTCTGGGGAGGTGTAGAAATTCTAGATTGAGCCCTGCAGTGTCCCTTTTTTGGTTTTGTTTAAGTACTGTTGTGTCACTTGAACAGTACCAGTTCAGGTGTATTTCAAGTGTGTTTGAATTCTGTGTTTGAATTTGACCTGTGTCTTTTAGAATTTTGGACCTAAAGCATCCGCAGCGCTGTATTAGTCCTACATCCTCTAAGCCGTTTCAAACCCTTCTTTGAGCTTTATTCCAGAGATATCCTGAGTGATGTAGCTTCTTTTAGACTTTCAGGATCCTGAGTCCTGTAGCTTCCATTCGTCTTTGGCAAGACTACTTGTCTTTGGTTTGCAAGTTACCTTTGAGTCCTACAGTCAGATTTAGGTCATCTCTTGACCTGTGATTTGTCTGCTTTAGTTTCCAGATAACCTGCCATGCTCTGTGGCCCTGCAGCCAGCACCCACTGATGTGGGAAAGGTAAACCTAAACAACCCACCTTCTCACATTTATGGTTGCTATTTTACTAACATATGAATATGTACTCCAAAATAAAATAAAAAAAATAGTTTTAATTGTGTGTGAATGCTTCTGTTCATTTGTGTAGCATTGTGCCGTGGAGTTTGAGGTGAAGGCATTCTGTGCTGAGAATCAGGATGAGAAGGCTCAGAAACGGTGAGGGATTTAGTTGTGGCAGACCCCCTCATTAAATAAATTTGAAAGAATAATCTTGTAAGCCTTCTCTCTCTCTCTTGCTCTCTATCTCTCTGTAGGAGCTCTGTGCGTTTGGCCATAAGGAAGGTGCAGTATGCTCCTGATAAAGGAGGTCCAGCACCCTCGAATGAGACCACCTGCGAGTTTATGATGTCAGACAAACCCCTACACATGTCCGTCTCTCTGGATAAAGAGGTGAGGCTTTGTCAGTCTTCGCTGAAATGATGCTGGTGCTGAATTGTGGCAAATACAATGCCATGAAACTTCAGTGGTGAGACTGGAGAGCTAGTTAGATTTCACAAATCCGCTCACGACATAGATATAGCTTTTACCTTTGATCTTAATGGTTTTCCAGTTTAGTCACCAATGGCTACCTCAGTGCAAATCTAGATGCTTGCTTTATGCTTACTTCAGCCCCATCTTAGTAACGTCTTAGTAATTATTAATAGACTTCATAGAATTAATAGAAGCATCCTGAACTAGATCCATCCTTACAACTAGATGCTATTCTTACAAGATGCTTAAAAGGCTAGACTAGGCTATGTAACATGGCTGGTTGCTCTGCTGTCTTTGTAAAATCAACTCCTAGAGAGTTCAGAATTCAGCAGCTCCTCCATGATCACCAGTAAAAGAAAGCTTGAGTATATCACTCCAGTGTTTTTCCTGTGGAGCTCCACATGTCAAAGGCCTTGTTCATGACATCTAAGGTAGTAGAGCGGTACTATAGTATAAAGGCAGGGGGAGCTCAAGTTCAACAGCAGGTTCAACTTCATATATACACTCTACGATTGGTATCAGTTTACTACCTCTTCTCAGTCTGGCTGTAAATGAGATCTACAGTGACGTCCTGTGTCTCCACATGGTTTTAATTTAAGGTAGTTACGGCACAATGCAGCATGTGCAGCACTATGCAAAACTCCATTAACAACAATGGATGCTATGCGTTCCCACTCTCTCTTTCCCTCTATCTATATCTATCTCTCTTTATCTCTCTATCTATTAATCTCTTTCTCTCTCTCTCTCTCTCTCTGTAGACGTATTATCATGGGGATTCCATTAACGTCAGTGTGAACATTGATAACAGCTCCAGCAAAGACTTGAAGAACATCACAGTCTCAGGTACCTTCCAAGCGATTGCCAAGGCACCCACAGGTGTAGACTGTTCTGTTGGTGTTCTTGTTGTTTATTTCTGGTTAACATCTCTCTTTCTCTCCCTCTCTCTGTCCTTCTCTCTCTCAGTGGAACAGGTTACTAACGTGGTGCTGTACTGCAACGATAAGTACGTAAAAACGGTGGCATGTGAGGAAACTTCGTAAGTACCTCACGCACATACTCCATTCAAGCGTTTCACCCGTGAAGTGTGTTTATACAATTTGTGAAGACATTTTCTTGTGTTTCCATTATTACAGCCAATATGTGAAGACCACAGCATGTAAAAAGAAAGTCCTATACATATATATACCTATGTATATCTACACTATCAAGTCACATTATTATGACCACCAGCTAATTTCTAGATTGACTGCCGTGTGCAGCACATACAGCAGCTAAACAGACTGGGAGACTCAATAAGGTGCTGGTAGGTGGTCACAGGTATCTGGAGGTATCATGCTGACTGCAGTGCATCCCACATCTGCTGGAGGGAGCGTGGAGGAGGATCCATAGAGCCAACACCACCATTTAAGTGGTCCCGCAGACGCTCAGTTGGGTTCAAGTCCAGGGAATAAGGTGTCCAGGGTAGTACTTGGAAGTCATTGGTCAGCTCTTCCAACCAATGAGGAACATTTCCAGTGTGACGTGATGCATTGTCTTACTGGAAGATCCCATCCGCCCCAGAGAAGACAATCAGCATGTATGGTGTACGTGATCTACAGGGATGGACCAAATCCATTGAGAGTATCATGGATGAGTGGGTCTAGAGAATGCCACGAAAAGCTTCCCCAGACCACAACCCTGCCGCCGATGCGCTGCCGCTATTGACGTATAGATAGCTAGATAAATGAAAAGGAAATGTCTAGTGTCTCTATGGGTCTCAGGTCAATATGGATCACCATACCTGACCCAAGGTCATTCAGGACCTTTGGGCTCTGAAACAATAACAAAAAGAAACACACAACTTCTACTGGAGTGTATATGGTTAGTATTGGTGAGAATCCAAGCTACACCCCAAAAACTAAGGTCGAAAATCTACCCTAGGAGTTTAGTCTGGATCTAAGAGAGCTCACAACTACCTGTCTAATCCCCCAATTACACCCAGGTGCTTCCCTCAATCACTGCACCTCATGCTTTTTCCACAATCGAGAGTTAGAGGACACATACAGGGCCGTAACCCTGTCCACTGCAGTTATATCAAGAAACTTTAAATGATGTACCACAATTAGGGGCTGCGTGATGGAGAGATTTAACCCGTTTTTCTCTGGAAATTGAAATATCTTTGCAGCCATTTGCTGCCGTATTTTATGGCTGCATTTGCAGCTCAGAGAAACGCCACCCTGATGATGTTCACCTTCCATCTAGGGACACAAACACAGCAGACATATTTCAAACAAGCTTTGGATTAGACTTTTTGGCCATACGGAAAACACTTCGGACCATCAGACCATGAGCAGACCACCTGCAGGGCCAGTCACGAGCCAACTGATGTTACACATTCACAAAAAACAGTGGTTGGAAAATCTGCTATTGTGTTACTGCCTCAAACAGCATGGACGTGCATGGAAAACATGCTCTGCCCCATTAAACAAACATGGAAATGCAGTGTAAAGCACCACCAGATACTTATACTGTGGACTGAAACCATCTTGCACAAAAACTAAAATGTATAATCCAGTTAATATAAAAATAATATTAATATAAATCTGTATTGCTAGATATCTGTAGCTTGCTAGCCAACCTCATATACAGTAGACCAAAAATGAATGCACATATAACTGTTGTGTGTTGTCTAATGCTTTTGTGGTTCTGTGCGGTGGTACGGTGGTGTAGTGGTCAGCACTGTTGCCTCACAGCAAGACCATCCGGGTTGGATTCCCGGTCCGGGTGGTTCTGTGTGGAGTTTGCATGTTCTCCCCGTGCTTGAGTGGGTTTCTTCCGTGTACTCCGGTTTCCTCCCACACGTCCAAACACATGTAGTTAGGTTGATCGTTCACTCTAAATTGTCTGTAGGTGTGAGTAAATGTTGGCCATGCGATGGACTGGTGCATTGTCCATGGTGTCTATGTTGTCCTGGGAAATGTCCATTGCCTGATGACGCTGGGGTTGGCTCCAGCTGTGACCCCGGCTAGCGGGATTAAGCGGCAGATAATGGATGGATGGATGGATGGATGGTTCTCATAGCAGTGCATGACCAGTTGAAGCATTTCTGGTATCTCCTGCTTACCTCCATGACCATTGGATATGGATATTCAGCGGAACCAGCACCAGTACAGTACTAAAACCAGCACTGACTACATGCTGGCCTGTGCTTTTCTCAGCAGGGTAGATTTTATGGGTTGTATATAATGCAGCAAACTGGCATGTGATCTGCTGAGTTTGAATTTGTTCCGTAGCTACCAGGCTATTGTAAAAGTGTGCTAGCCTCTCAGTATTCTGTGGTTGAACCACCTTATCTTAGAATCCATAGAGTTTCTTTTGCTTTTTGGTTGATAATAATGCTGTAACTCTCTATTAATACTGTATATTTGGTTTAGAGTATTTGGAAGAAGATGCTCTCAAGGTCTGAAGTTGATTATGTTGGTAGTCTTGCTAAAGTACTCTAATTGGTACACCATGGTACACTAGCCTGAGCTGGTAATCGAACCTTGAAAGACTAGTTGACGTCGGTTGATTGTTCACCATATTGTTCATAGTGACTGGACTGAAAATTGACCGTGGAAGACCTACAACACTACACAACAAACTTCATCGAGTGGCTGTGCTAGTGAGCAACTGCAAACACAGCTTATATGATGCTGGTTACTCTTCTTGCTCCAACAGTGACTCTGTGCCATCTGGGACCAGCCTGAAGAAAGTTTACACCCTCTGCCCCCTACTGGACATTAACCGTGAGAGGCGTGGCCTGGCTCTGGATGGAAAACTGAAGCACGAGGACACCAACCTGGCCTCCTCCACCATGTGAGACTACACCGTGTTGCACTATAGGAGATGGAGTTCACACAGAGAGGGGGAGGTGTAGTAACTGTGTGTGTCTGTGTGTATGTGTGTGTGTTCAGAGTGAAGAGTGAAGTGCTGAAGGAGGTCCAGGGGATGCTGGTGGCCTATAGAGTGGTGGTCAAAGGCACTGCAGCGGGGTGAGTGTTTATGGGTAGTTTTGCGTTCTTAGGTTAAGATTAGATATTTACACATATATAACAAATATATAACAAATCATATTACATTACATATTACATAAACATAAAATTACATATTTAAATACTATATACATAAACTTACATATTTGAATGATATAAACATAAAATTAGATATTTAAATACTATATACATTAAATAAATAAATATTTCTCTCTTAATCTTAAGTATTGTTTTCATAAACATTTCCTAACCAATCTCAAGGCTGACTTTTGTTGCCCCGCCCACAAATTAAGTAAGCTAAAAGCAACCCACACAAGTAATGGACAGGTTGTTAATTCATTCCTTTCGTTCAGCACAGTTTGCTTATCCGATCCCTTATCCTCCAAGTATTTCCATCTGTTCGTTTGTCCATCCATTGTTCATCCATTCATTTGCCTTTTTTTGTCCAGTTAGCATCATCTATCTATCTCAGATTCTTTATTTTATATATATATATATAGACAGAAACATTCAAAGTCAAGATCTGAGTAACACTCAGATTCCTTATATATATATATATATATATATATATATATATATATATATATATATATATATATATATATATATATATATATATATATATATAAAGAATCTCATCCACGTTGAATGTTTCTGTCTGTACTCAGTTTAGCTTGAGGTTGTTGATACTAACAGGTTTTTCTCTGCTCTTGTTTGAACAGTATGATTGGATCCAGGTACGTGGGGTTTTATTATTGTTGTTATATGAGGTTTGAACTGTCGCAGTCATATCTAACCTGTATGTTTGTGCGTGTTGTAACAGTGAGGTAGCAGTTGAAGTGCCGTTCCTGCTCATGCACCCTAAACCTGATGCTGGTGAGCTAATCTTCTGCCTTTTATTCTTGGGCAAAATAGAAGAACACAGTCAGAAAGAAAACAACTGACAAAGTTGCCATCCGTCTTAATTTCGCGCATGTACTTTTATATATTTGAGTATTTTTATATATATATATATATATATATATATATATATATATATATATATATATATATATATATATATATATATATATATATATATATACTTTTAGATATTTTAGTTTTTTGTTATATATACTTTTATATATTTGAGTATTTTTTAAATATATATACTTTTATATATATTAGTTTTTTATTGTATATACTTCTATATATCTCAGCATTTTCAAATATATATACTTTTATATATTTTAGTTTTTTATTAGATATACTTTTATATATTTCAGCATTTTCAAATATATATACTTTTATATTTTTCAGTAGTTTTAAACATATATATTTTTACATATTTTAGTAGTTATACATATATATACCTTTATATATTTTAGTACTTTTAATCATATATTTACTCATTTACTCATATATACATATATAATCATATATATTTGAGTATTTTTGAATTCTTCCACAGTTTTACTTATTTTTTAATAGAGTAAGAATTCAAGACAGTCCCCATACTTTCTGTATTTTTAGCTTTTTGAAGTTGATTAATATTGACTAGAACATCCGTTGTTCCTTCTTTCCCTTAATCTGGAATCTCACAGTTAAAGAGAGGTAAGCAGCTGTTTCTTCTTTTATGTTTTGTCTTGGAATATTTTTTTCCAATTAATGTTTTTCTCATAAATATTTCCGTCTGATTTACACTTTTTAAGTGATGTTTGCTTGAATATGGATTTGTTTAGCTGGCACAAAATCTTGTCAAAACTATTGTAAGGATATTTGAACCACATCAATATATTTTACACTTTATTTTTCTATGTGTTATATTTTCTACACATCACTGCTGCAAGTGAAAACCGGAATTTTGTTTTAAGCACCTGCTGTTTATGGAATTACCCAGCTGACAGCAGAGAGAGAGCAAATGTGTCAACAAAAATAAATAATTTGGTTATGATTGAGAATTAATTGTAAAACTCTCATGGAGTGGCATTCACTGATTGGTTAATTCGCTGGCCACTTTATTAGAAACACACATTCTCTACTTCTGTTAACTGGCCATTTTATAAGAAACTCCCACCTTCTACTTTTACTAACTGGCCACTTTATTATAAACACCCACCCTCTACTTCCATTAACTGTCCACTTTATTAGAAACAACCACCCTCTACTTTTACTAACTGGCCACTTTATTAGAAACACACACCTTCTACTTTTACTAACTGGCCACTTTATTAGAAACACACACCTGTTACTTTTACTAACTGGGCACTTTATTAGAAACACACACCTTCTACTTTTAATAACTGTCCACTTTATTAGAAACTCCCACCTTCTACTTTTAATAACTGTCCACTTTATTAGAAACTCCCACCTTCTACTTTTACATATTAGAAACTCCAACAAGGTGGAGCTACAAGTGTGAGGGTTCTGATCAAATCGTTGTTTTCTTTAGCTTAGAACGAGCCTTTATCTACATAGCAGTGGCTCATCTTCCAACAGAAGCTGCCACCACCATGTTTAGTAATAGCCCAGATCAGAGAATCCACACACTGACTGCAGAGAGTGATTTTTTTTACAAGTGAGCCTTATACTCTAAAAATATCAAAAGACGTTTATCAGAAATATGTCGGTAACGAAAAATATTATTTATATATTTTTTTTTTGGGAGTCTTAGTTGTAACAGGGTGTTAAACTAGGAGTCTGTTCTGCATGACTCACCATTCAAATCATTCAAAAGTCTTCAGGGTGAATCTGCAGAAACACCTATCTGACTGTTGTGAGGGTTGCTATGGGAACATGTGTTTGTGCATCTGTAATTAACATTCATTGTTATTTACTCTTTACTTGCTTGTAGTGACGGAGATGGCGACATGGTCTTTGAGGAGTTTAAGCGCTCCTACCTTAAGGGCATCATCGGCGATGATGACGACTCTCCTGTGGAGCCCTGAGACGGGTTGCCATGGAAACACACAGCACTCATCTCTCACTGAGGAATGGTTATAGACGCTTATATATGTTTATAGGTGTACATACTGTAAGGGCTGGGCTTATGGACAAGTGTTTATACATTCACTGGCCACTTTATTAGAAACACCTACCTTCTACTTCCATTCACTGGCCACTTTAGTGGAAACACCAGCCTTCTACTCCCATTCATTGGCCACTTTATTAAAAACACCCACCTTCTACTTCCACTAATTGGCCACTTTATTGGAAACACCAACCTTCTACTTCCACTCACTGGCCATTTTAGTGGAAACACCAACCTTCTACTCCCATTCATTGGCCACTTTATTAAAAACACCCACCTTCTACTTCCACTAATTGGCCACTTTATTGGAAACACCAACCTTCTACTTCCCCTAACTGGCCACTTTATTAGAAGCATCTACCTTCTACTTCGCCTTAATGGCCACTTTATTGGAAACACCTACCTTCTACTTCCACTCACTGCCACTTTATTGGAAACACCTATGGACTCGGGGGAAGTGGTCAGTGGAAACTGTAGGTTTAGAATTTTTTTTAGAATTTAGACACTCTAATTAGCCACATATGTTTGAAAATGTTGAAAATGTGTGTGGAGACCAGAAGGTCCAGGTGTGTTTAGGTGTTGTATAGGAACGTTAGCTGTATGTAGATGCTGTAGAGCTAAGTTACGTATGGTCTGATAAGCTGGGGTAGAACTTTGTCTCAGGCAAGTGAAGAGATGCAGGAATGTTGACTTGTCTCAATCCTGTGTTTGCTGTAGCACTGTTCATAATGCAAAAAATAAAAGTCATTTTTAACAAATGATTATATGTCTTTTAATACGAGAAGAAGATAATGGTATTATTATTGCAGCGAGTAGCGAAATATACATTTTACTATTCATAATTCAGAAAAACACAAAAAGGAGCAGTGTGTACGATTTGGGGGTGTCTATTAGCAACAATGGAATATAATACAACTCCAAATTCCAAAAAGTTGGAATTGTAATTGATGTAAATGTAAATCAATGTAAATAAAAACAGACAGCAATGATTTGCAAACCTCATAGCCTATTAGTTTATTCACAACAGAACACAGAACACATAGCAGATGTTGAAAGGGAGGCATTTTATCATATTATTAAAAATATTAACTCATTAAGAATTTAATGCAGCAACGCATCTCAAAACAATTGGGACAGGATCATGTCCACCATCGTGTAACATCCACTCTTCTTTTAACCACACTCTGTAAACGTCTGGAAAGTAAGGAAACTAGCTGCTGGAGTGTTGGGAGAGGACGGTCGGCCCAGGTGGTCCATAAAGCCAACACCACCATCCAGGTGGTCCAAGAAATGCAAAAATGGATTCATACCCAAATTGGTTGATAGTGCCTTTCATATGGATGAGTGTGCCCAGAGTGTATATGAAACTGAAATGTAAGCCCAGGTCACTCAGTTACTGTAAGTCTATTTCACGGTGGAGTAATCAACACCCCAGCTAGAGCTCATATTCAGCTCATATCTAGCCCTCAGGCTCTCCTCAGTGTTTCAAACATGCAGAATCGCTTGTTTTGGGAACAGATGTGTATCAAACCCGACGTCATTATGAAAAAAGGCTGTGCTGGGAAGGAAACAGAAGCAGAGCTTAAATGAAGCGAGTTGAAGTTGTGATGCTAGTATCGCTAATCGTCGTGTACCAAGCTGTCCATCTTATCAAGGACCAGAATGTGATCATGACTTGCCTTTCCATCGATTTCAGAGTAAAATAGACCGCTGTCGACAAGACGTTGAACCTTTATGTCAGATATAACAAGCTAATGTCAGCTAAGCTGGCAAACCATGATAACATGACATTAGCATCTAAGTTGGCTAACATATTATTAGCTTACCCCATAAGAAAATAAATGTTGTTAGATGTTATAAGCTGATTTGACAATGATTTGGCTACACCAGATGACCGTTATATTGTTAGCTGATGCTACATAAACAAGGTCCGTGTATTCAGAGCTAACAACTGAGCGATTTTACTGTGCAGTGCTTGGAAAAGTGTTTTTGTGTTACTTATGATATGAGAGGTGCGTAAACGTGAGTGTTGAAGTGTAAATGAATCTCTGGGAGGTTGTTACAGGATGTAAGCTAACGTTATGTTAGCCAACTTGGACAGTAATATCATGTTATCATGGGTTCGTTGCTGTCCAAAGAAAGATTTTTAATGTTCAGCATCATTTGAACACAGTAGTTCCCATTTACCTTATGTGGAAATTTCATGATGAATGGATTAATAAAAAGCTCCAAAGTACGTTGGACAAAAAAATCTGGTTCCATTGACTTACATCAAAAGTGAAGAAGATTTTTGGTTTCTCCTGTAAAGTTGCAGTTTTGGAGAGACTTGTTTTTCTTTGGACAGCAATGATTTGTTAGCTCTTAGCTAGCATTACCCAGTAAACACACAACGTTGTCTAATGGTTTACGTTGTCAGAACAACATTCAAGATAACAATGTTTCATGGTATTATGATTACCTGTTGGCAACTTAGCAAAATTCCAATACATGGAATTGCCTGCAGATATAATGGAATGTATGGAGCATTCTAGGAGGTTGTGACAACATACTGACAATGTTGCTGCTATGTTGTCAAAACGTTCTCAGAAATTGCTTTTTTAATAGGTTGTAACTGCCAGTGTTGTAACTTCTTTTCTTGCCGTCGAAATAAAGAGGGACTCTCTGATGACGACTCTCCTGTGGAGCCCTGAGACGGGTTGCCATGGAAACACACCGCACTCATCTCTCACTGAGGAATGGTTATAGACGCTTCTATATGTTTATAGGTGTACATACTGTAAGGGCTGGGCTTATGTACGAGTGTTTATACACTCACTGGCCACTTTATTAGAAACACCTACCTTCTACTTCCATTCACTGGCCACTTAATAAGAAAAAAACCTACCCTCTATCTCCTGTCTGGCCTCTTTATTAGAAACACCCACCTTCTACTACCCCTAACTGGCCACTTTAATGGAAACACCAACCTTCTACTTCCACTCAATGGCCACTTAATTAAAAAACACCTACCCTCTATCTCCTATCTGGCCTCTTTATTAGAAACACCCACCTTCTACTTCCCCTAACTGGCCACTTTATTGGAAACACCAACCTTCTACTTTCACTCTTTGGCCACTTTAATAAAAACACCCACCTTCTACACCCACTCACTGGCCACTTTATTATAAACACCTACCTTCTACTTCTACTATATCCTTTATTCTTGAAGGTACCACGGTACAGACATGATCTGAGAAGGTCTAAGAATGGTATTAATTCGATTAGCAACTGCACAGTCTTATAGGCATGCCTCCGTGTTCCATCTGGCCCATGTGACTTATCAGGCCAAGTCAATCTCCTGGGTTCGCAGTAAATTGACAGGATTTGCTGAATCATAAACTTCTCGTAACCTCTGTAGCATTTGGTGTGATGGCCATCTGTGTCTGAACGGACTGACTTTAACAGACGGGCCTGGTCTGTATGGAATATTTACAACAGTAGCAAAATATAAGCCAAGAATTTGCGTCGTATTCCAAATACAATTCAATATTTCAAAGTTATTAAAATAGTAATAAGGTCCTGGTAGGTTTTCACAGGTATCTTGAGACTGCAGTGCATCCCATAGCTGCTGGTTGGAGCGTGGGTGAGGATCCATAGAGCCAACACCACCATCCAGGTGGTCCAACAGATGCTCAGTTGGGTTAGAGTCTGGGGGAATTAGGGCTCCAGGGTTGCACTTGGAGGTCTTGGTCAGTTCTTCCAACCAATGTGGGACATTTCAAGCCATGTGACGTGTCACATTGTCTTGCTGGAAGATCCCAGCCACCCCAGAGAAGACGGTTGGTTTCAAGGATGGTTTCAGACCCAAATCGGTTGAGAGTGTCTTCCACATGGATGAGTGGGTCCAGAGAATGCCACAAAAACATTCCCCCAAACAGAACACTGCCAGCTAAGCTACGACTGAGTGGATAAAGGTTTTTAGATCTGATGGAGGAGTGGAGCTTGATGTTCTCCTCCCTCTCTTTAAGATAAAAGCTTTAAGTGCTGTTTACAGTTTTGGTGGGTCTACCAGGTCTTCCAGCTGGTTGTTAGGAAGGCCATCATCGCTGTAGTTTTTGGAAACTCTGACTTTCTCCTTCCTTATACCAGCAAATCATTTCATATCTAACTGTTTAATAGATGTTTTGACTAGAAATTAAAGAAATAAAGGTCTGTGGGAGGTACAAGGTCTCATTCACACACACACACCTTCTCATGTGTCCTCAGTGAGTGGAGACACACCCTGACACAAACACGCGTGTGCCCCTTGAGGGGGAGTGCAGATTACACAGATAGGGAATAAACTCCTGTAATAATAGATTGATCTGATAATCTGCACTCAGATCTGTACAGGAAACACTGTTGAGTGACAATGAAGCGCTCAGATTACAACACGCTCAAACCCGACCAAAACGAGGACACCTCTCACAGCGCTGAAAAGGGGAATCCCACCCATTTTCCAAAATTGCTTTCTTAACCGAGTGCATAGAAGAGAGTGTTAATACTGAATGTTAATGGTAAAATCTAAACCAAATTCGTTTTCTATGGGGACTGTTATGCCTTATAATGCCCTGCATGTATCTTTCCAACCTGAATGGATTTTAAGGTCAAAAATTTTATCAGAACTGCTGTAAAATTAGGCTTCAGACAATGTATTAATAACCATTTTGTATAATGACTCTCAGTGAAGGAGGTTTTTCAGATGGAGGTCTGGTTCCATTCACCACCACCACTCACAAACCAAACCATGACTTACACTACCAGTCAAACATTTTAGAACACTACCGGTCAAAGGTTTTGGTACACTACCAGCTGGTAGTGTTGTAAAACGTTTGACTGGTAGTGTACTAAAACGTTTGACTGGTAGTGTACTAAAACGTTTGACTGGTAGTGTACTAAAACGTTTGGCTGGTAGTGTATCTAAAACGTTTGACAGGTAGTGTACTAAAACGTTTGACTGGTAGTGTATCTAAAACGTTTGACTGGTAGTGTACTAAAACGTTTGACTGGTAGTGTATCTAAAACGTTTGGCTGGTAGTGTATCTAAAACGTTTGGCTGGTAGTGTTCTAAAACGTTTGGCTGGTAGTGATCTAAAACGTTTGACTGGTAGTGTACTAAAACGTTTGACTGGTAGTGTTTCTAAAACGTTTGACTGGTAGTGTATCTAAAACGTTTGACTGGTAGTGTACTAAAACGTTTGACTGGTAGTGTATCTAAAACGTTTGGCTGGTAGTGTATCTAAAACGTTTGGCTGGTAGTGTACTAAAACGTTTGGCTGGTAGTGCACTAAAACGTTTGGCTGGTAGTGATCTAGAAAGTTTGACTGGTAGTGATCTAGAATGTTTAGCTGGTAGTGTACTAAAACGTTTGACTGGTAGTGATCTAAAACGTTTGACTGGTAGTGATCTAAAACGTTTGGCTGGTAGTGTATCTAAAACGTTTGACTGGTAGTGTATCTAAAACGTTTGACTGGTAGTGTTCTAAAACGTTTGACTGGTAGTGTACTAAAACGTTTGGCTGGTAGTGATCTAAAACGTTTGACTGGTAGTGTACTAAAACGTTTGACTGGTAGTGTACTAAAACGTTTGACTGGTAGTGT
Source organism: Megaleporinus macrocephalus (assembly GCA_021613375.1). Classification (NCBI taxonomy): domain Eukaryota; kingdom Metazoa; phylum Chordata; class Actinopteri; order Characiformes; family Anostomidae; genus Megaleporinus; species Megaleporinus macrocephalus. Next base: position 6,588,219 of record CM038716.1, read on the forward strand.
ACTAAAACGTTTGGCTGGTAGTGTAACTAAAACGTTTGACTGGTAGTGTATCTAAAACGTTTGGCTGGTAGTGTATCTAAAATGTTTGACTGGTAGTGTTCTAAAACGTTTGGCTGGTAGTGTATCTAAAACGTTTGGCTGGTAGTGTATCTAAAATGTTTGACTGGTAGTGTATCTAAAACGTTTGGCTGGTAGTGTATCTAAAACGTTTGGCTGGTAGTGTACTAAAACGTTTGGCTGGTAGTGATGTAAAACGTTTGACTGGTAGTGTACTAAAACGTTTGGCTGGTAGTGTACTAAAACGTTTGACTGGTAGTGTTCAAAAACGTTTGGCTGGTAGTGTACTAAAACGTTTGACTGGTAGTGATCTAGAAAGTGTGACTGGTAGTGATCTAGAATGTTTAGCTGGTAGTGTACTAAAACGTTTGACTGGTAGTGTATCTAAAACGTTTGACTGGTAGTGTACTAAAACGTTTGACAGGTAGTGATCCAAAACGTTTGGCTGGTAGTGATCCAAAACGTTTGACTGGTAGTGTACTAAAACGTTTGGCTGGTAGTGATCCAAAACGTTTGGCTGGTAGTGTATCTAAAACGTTTGGCTGGTAGTGATCCAAAACGTTTGGCTGGTAGTGATCCAAAACGTTTGACTGGTAGTGTACTAAAACGTTTGGCTGGTAGTGATCCAAAACGTTTGACTGGTAGTGTACTAAAACGTTTGGCTGGTAGTGATCTAGAATGTTTGGCTGGTAGTGTACTAAAACGTTTGACTGGTAGTGTACTAAAACGTTTGGCTGGTAGTGATCCAAAACGTTTGGCTGGTAGTGATCCAAAACGTTTGACTGGTAGTGTACTAAAACGTTTGGCTGGTAGTGATCCAAAACGTTTGACTGGTAGTGTACTAAAACGTTTGGCTGGTAGTGATCTAGAATGTTTGGCTGGTAGTGTACTAAAACGTTTGACTGGTAGTGATCTAAAACGTTTGGCTGGTAGTGTACTAAAACGTTTGACTGGTAGTGTATCTAAAACGTTTGACTGGTAGTGTACTAAAACGTTTGGCTGGTAGTGATCCAAAACGTTTGGCTGGTAGTGATCCAAAACGTTTGACTGGTAGTGTACTAAAACGTTTGGCTGGTAGTGATCCAAAACGTTTGGCTGGTAGTGATCCAAAACGTTTGACTGGTAGTGTACTAAAACGTTTGGCTGGTAGTGATCCAAAACGTTTGGCTGGTAGTGATCCAAAACGTTTGACTGGTAGTGTACTAAAACGTTTGGCTGGTAGTGATCTAGAATGTTTGGCTGGTAGTGTACTAAAACGTTTGACTGGTAGTGTACTAAAACGTTTGGCTGGTAGTGATCCAAAACGTTTGGCTGGTAGTGATCCAAAACGTTTGACTGGTAGTGTACTAAAACGTTTGGCTGGTAGTGATCCAAAACGTTTGACTGGTAGTGTACTAAAACGTTTGGCTGGTAGTGATCTAGAATGTTTGGCTGGTAGTGTACTAAAACGTTTGACTGGTAGTGATCTAAAACGTTTGGCTGGTAGTGTACTAAAACGTTTGACTGGTAGTGTATCTAAAACGTTTGACTGGTAGTGTACTAAAACGTTTGGCTGGTAGTGATCCAAAACGTTTGGCTGGTAGTGATCCAAAACGTTTGACTGGTAGTGTACTAAAACGTTTGGCTGGTAGTGATCTAGAATGTTTGGCTGGTAGTGTACTAAAACGTTTGACTGGTAGTGATCTAAAACGTTTGACTGGTAGTGTACTAAAACGTTTGACTGGTAGTGTATCTAAAACAATTGACTGGTAGTGTACTAAAACGTTTGGCTGGTAGTGTACTAAAACGTTTGGCTGGTAGTGTATCTAAAACGTTTGTCTGGTAGTGTACTAAAACGTTTGTCTGGTAGTGTATCTAAAACGTTTGACTGGTAGTGTTCTAAAACGTTTGGCTGGTAGTGTATCTAAAACGTTTGACTGGTAGTGTTCTAAAACGTTTGGCTGGTAGTGTCCTAAAACGTTTGGCTGGTAGTGTATCTAAAACGTTTGACTGGTAGTGTACTAAAACGTTTGACTGGTAGTGTTCTAAAACGTTTGACTGGTAGTGTACTAAAACGTTTGACTGGTAGTGTATCTAAAACGTTTGGCTGGTAGTGTATCTAAAACGTTTGACTGGTAGTGTACTAAAACGTTTGACTGGTAGTGTATCTAAAACGTTTGACTGGTAGTGTATCTAAAACGTTTGACTGGTAGTGTTCTAAAACGTTTGGTTGGTAGTGTATCTAAAACGTTTGGCTGGTAGTGTATCTAAAACGTTTGACTGGTAGTGTACTAAAACGTTTGACTGGTAGTGTATCTAAAACGTTTGACTGGTAGTGTTCTAAAACGTTTGGCTGGTAGTGTCCTAAAACGTTTAGCTGGTAGTGTATCTAAAACGTTTGACTGGTAGTGTTCTAAAACGTTTGGCTGGTAGTGTACTAAAACGTTTGACTGGTAGTGTACTAAAACGTTTGACTGGTAGTGTTCTAAAACGTTTGACTGGTAGTGTACTAAAACGTTTGGCTGGTAGTGTATCTAAAACGTTTGACTGGTAGTGTACTAAAACGTTTGACTGGTAGTGTTCTAAAACGTTTGACTGGTAGTGTACTAAAACGTTTAGCTGGTAGTGTATCTAAAACGTTTGGCTGGTAGTGTATCTAAAACGTTTGTCTGGTAGTGTACTAAAACGTTTGGCTGGTAGTGTACTAAAACGTTTGACTGGTAGTGTATCTAAAACGTTTGACTGGTAGTGTACTAAAACGTCTGGCTGGTAGTGTATCTAAAACGTTTGACTGGTAGTGTACTAAAACGTTTGACTGGTAGTGTATCTAAAACGTTTGACTGGTAGTGTATCTAAAACGTTTGACTGGTAGTGTTCTAAAACGTTTGACTGGTAGTGTACTAAAACGTTTGACTGGTAGTGTACTAAAACGTCTGGCTGGTAGTGTATCTAAAACGTTTGACTGGTAGTGTATCTAAAACGTTTGACTGGTAGTGTACTAAAACGTCTGGCTGGTAGTGTATCTAAAACGTTTGACTGGTAGTGTACTAAAACGTCTGGCTGGTAGTGTATCTAAAACGTTTGACTGGTAGTGTATCTAAAACGTTTGACTGGTAGTGTATCTAAAACGTTTGGCTGGTAGTGTACTAAAACGTTTGATTGGTAGTGTTCTAAAACGTTTGGCTGGTAGTGTATCTAAAACGTTTGATTGGTAGTGTACTAAAACGTTTGATTGGTAGTGTACTAAAACGTTTGATTGGTAGTGTATCTAAAACGTTTGATTGGTAGTGTACTAAAACGTTTGATTGGTAGTGTACTAAAACGTTTGATTGGTAGTGTACTAAAACGTTTGATTGGTAGTATAGTATATCTGGAGCAATATAGTCTTTGTAATTCCTCTAAATGTGACTGAAGAGCAGAAGGTGAAAAATGATGCTGAGTTTAATCTAAAGCAGACCATCATGTAAAGCTACTCTTTATTTATTTTCTACAGGATCATAGAAGAAAGCTCATTCTAGGCAACTACATGAAGAAACACGTTCAACACCACCATTTAGATCAAATTTCATTGGGTTTAATACATTCCAGTCATTGCAATTCCATTCGCCATCATTCCTCAAATAGCAATTCTCGCAGTAAAACTCATAATATTAATATTTCTGAATATTTCATTCATTTAAAAGAGATTTTTAAATTGACTGCATGTTGCAGTTGAATTAAATGTACATTGCAGGTTCTACTTTTGGGTGAAACCATTAGAGAATTTGTGAGTTTTTTTGAGATTATTAAAGAATAAGAAGTTTCATACAGTTAACTCCACCCCTTAATCTTTTGTTCATTTGAAAAAAAAAAAATCAACCATTACAGTCAGATTTGGCTTTTAAAATTCAGTATTAGCTTGTACAAGAATTAATGTTTAGGAGTCAGTATTTTGTATTTACTGAGTAGTATTTAGTACAAGTATATATTGTTCAGGGATTATAGTACTAAGGTTGGTATTTAATGTTTAGAAATAAGTATATTGTGTTCAGGGATTAGAGTACTGAGGTTAGTATTTAATGTTTAGGAATAAGTATATAGTGTTCTAGGATTTTAGTACTGAGGTTGGTATTTAATGTTTAGGAAAAAAGTATACAGTGTTCAAGGATTAGAGTACTGAGGTTAGTATTTAATGTTTAGGAATAAGTATGTAGTGTTTTGGGGGTTTTAGTACTGAGGTTAGTATTTAATGTTTAGCAATAAGTATACAGTGTTCAGGGATTGTAGTACTGAGGTTAGTATTTAATGTTTAGAAATAAGTATATAGTGTTCTAGGATTATAGTACTGAGGTTGGTATTTAATGTTTAGGAATAAATATGTAGTGTTCAGGGATTATAGTACTGAGGTTAGTATTTAATGTTTAGAAATAAGTATATAGTGTTCTAGGATTATAGTACTGAGGTTGGTATTTAATGTTTAGCAATAAGTATACAGTGTTCAGGGATTGTAGTACTGAGGTTAGTATTTAATGTTTAGAAATAAGTATACAGTGTTCAAGGATTATAGTACTGAGGTTGGTATTTAATGTTTAGCAATAAGTATACAGTGTTCAGCGATTGTAGTACTGAGGTTAGTATTTAATGTTTAGAAATAAGTATACAGTGTTCAAGGATTATAGTACTGAGGTTGGTATTTCATGTTTAGCAATAAGTATATATTGTTTAGGGATTGTAGTACTGAGGTTAGTATTTAATGTTTAGTAATAAGTATATAGTGTTCTGGGATTATAGGACTGAGGTTGGTATTTAATGTTTAGCAATAAGTATTTAGTGTTCAGGGATAATTTTGGGTTTGGTAATTAGTGTTTAGGGATAAGCAATGACTGTATAGGAAAAGGCTTTTTATTTAATGTTTAAGAATTTAACATTAACACTTAGGCATTAGTTTTTCGTGTTTGGGGATTAGAGTTTTGAGGTTGTTGTTTAGTGTTTAGGAATAAGTATTTAGAGTTTAGAGCAAGTGTTTAGGGATTGGTGTTTAGGAATAAATGTTTATTGTTTAGGGATTAGAGTTTTAGGCATTAGTATTTAGTGTTTAAGCAGTACTGTTTGAGGTTGGTGTTTAGGGATTAATGTTTAAGAATAAGTATTAATAAGTATTTTGTGCTTAGGGATAAGTATTTTGTGTTTATAACTCAGAGTTTTGGGGGTTGTATTCAGTGTTTAGGTACTGATTTTTAGGGTTTGTATTGAGAGTTTAGGGACTAGTGTTTAAGTATTCAGTATTCAGTGTACAAGCTCTATTGAATGGGGTTGAAATGGAGTGTTTAGGGATAAGGCATTAGAGGTCATTTGGGTTTAGGATTAGTCCAAGTGTTTAAGGTGTTTGTGTTAAAGAGTTTATGTTCAGAGCTTATATGAATTAGGGTTAAATGATTAGACTAAGCAGTTTAGGGTTAGTGTTTAGTGTTTAAAGTATTCCGAGTATGGCATCTAGGGATTAGGGGTTAGGATAGGGGCTGGTTTTACAGTTCCCCCCAGGTGTAATCCCCTTTTATCAGTGGGATAAAATCCCGGCCTATAATAGCATCACAGCTGTCCGGGTACAGCAAGTATCCACTGAAGGTGCTGCTGGTCTCGCTGCTAGTATACATGCCATTACTGCTGCTGTCACGCACCTGCAGCCACACCTGGTCTCCCCCGTTTAGGTGCAGCGTCACCTGCTGGGAGGTGGAGCCCAGCTCGCTCGCTTCGGTGCTCTTCACCACAGGGTGGTAGTTCCGGAACAGTCCGACTTTGAGGACGCGGCTGGAGGCGACCAGGTGGTAGCTGAAGACGTAGATACCGGTAACGGGCGCCGTGTATACACCGACGGTTGGATCGTAGTGAAGCTGCATGTTGTAGATGATCCGCGTGAAAATCACCGGCTGGTTGGGAGGTGGGAACGACTCGGTCAATGCAACGCTGAAAGCTGATTGGATGGTTGGACTGCATGGACCCGGTGTTCCCGTCATTCCTATATCTCCCTGATTACCTTTCGGCCCTGTTTCCCCTGGCACCCCTTGAGGTCCCTGCACGCCCACCTCCCCCTTTTCGCCTTTTGACCCCACAGGCCCTGTGTCCCCCTTGGCTCCATCAAGGCAGTTGCAGTCGCCCTCCAAGCCCTGCTCTCCTTTCTGACCAGGGGTACCAGGAATGCCAGGGGTGCCCGCCACGCCTGGATCACCCTTTAGGCCCCTGGCTCCTGGGCCTCCGTTTAGCCCGGGTATTCCAGCGGGACCCGCAGGGCCTGGCAAACCAGGCTCACCAGGAGGCCCCTGCACACTCTCACAGTCGGTTGGGCACTGCCCGTCCTCTCCTTTTGGACCCTGGTCACCAGCGGGCCCGTCCAGACCGGGATCACCCTTATCACCTGAAATGCAGGGACTTGGTTAGAATGACAGGGGCTGAGGGTTATTGTCTGAAAATCAGATTAACGTTTAATGTTTCTTGCTGACCTTTTGGTCCAAGCTCTCCCTTGGGGCCTCGGGGTCCCGCTGCACCTGGGTCGCCTTTTACTCCAGTGTCACCTTTTTCACCTGTGTGTGGATTATATTACAGTACTTAAGCTAACACACGGAAATTAGCAGAACAACACACAAGGTAAACAATATACATCCAGTTTATCATCGTTCTCAGATCAGTGTCACCGTTTTCAAACTCCAGCTATCTGGATCAGAGATCTTGCTGCTTTAAGTTACACTAAAAGAGTGTTTTTGTTCCTCTGGAGCCCCACTGGTGACATTCCTGCTTTACAAATATGTGTGAGCACAACTACCTAAAGTGTGGGAACAACATACATAAGCCATGATAATTACATTGTGGCCATGACTCTGTAGTAACAAGCTGATGAAATTAAATAATGGAGTTACTTAAGTAACACTGACTTAGTAACACATGGAGACCAGAAGTCATGATAAATAATTTGTGCCCATGATGTAGTAAGCTTTTTGAGAATGAGATAATTCAATCACAGCTATGACTTATAATAATTAACATAATAATTATGATATTACCATGACTTAGTAAGGTGTGAGAGCAAGATAATCATGACAATGCTTTGACTTAGTAAGGTGTAAGAACAAGATAATCATGACAATGCCATGACTTAGTAAGGTGTAAGAACAAGATAATCATGACAATGCCATAACTTAGTAAGGTGTAAGAACAAGATAATCATGAGAGTGCCATGGCTTAGTAAGGTGTGAGAGCAAGATAATCATGACAATGCCATGACTTAGTAAGGTGTAAGAACAAGATAATCATGACAGTGCCATAACTTAGTAAGGTGTAAGAACAAGATAATCATGAGAGTGCCATGACTTAGTAAGGTGTAAGAACAAGATAATCATGACAATGCCATGACTTAGTAAGGTGTAAGAACAAGATAATCATGACAATGCCATGACTTAGTAAGGTGTAAGAACAAGATAATCATGACAGTACCATGACTTAGTAAGGTGTAAGAACAAGATAATCATGAGAGTGCCATGACTTAGTAAGGTGTAAGAACAAGATAATCATGACAATGCCATGACTTAGTAAGGTGTAAGAACAAGATAATCATGACAGTGCCATAACTTAGTAAGGTGTAAGAACAAGATAATCATGACAGTGCCATAACTTAGTAAGGTGTAAGAACAAGATAATCATGAGAGTGCCATGACTTAGTAAGGTATGAGAACAAGATAATCATGACAGTGCCATAACTTAGTAAGGTGTGAGAACAAGATAATCATGACAGTGCCATGACTTAGTAAGGTATAAGAACAAGATAATCATGACAGTGCCCTGACTTAGTATGTTGTGAGGACAACATAATTAAAGCATTATCTTGACTTAGTAAAGTGTGAGAACAAGATCATCATGACAGTGCCATGACTTAGTAAGGTGTAAGAACAAGATAATCATGACAGTGCCCTGACTTAGTAAGGTATGAGAACAAGATAATCATGACAGTGCCATAACTTAGTAAGGTGTGAGAACAAGATAATCATGACAGTGCCATAACTTAGTAAGGTGTAAGAACAAGATAATCATGACAGTGCCATGACTTAGTAAGGTGTAAGAACAAGATAATCATGAGAGTGCCATGACTTAGTAAGGTATGAGAACAAGATAATCATGACAGTGCCATAACTTAGTAAGGTGTGAGAACAAGATAATCATGACAGTGCCATAACTTAGTAAGGTGTGAGAACAAGATAATCATGACAGTGCCATAACTTAGTATGTTGTGAGGACAACATAATTAAAGCATTATCTTGACTTAGTAAAGTGTGAGAACAAGATCATCATGACAGTGCCATGACTTAGTAAGGTATAAGAACAAGATAATCATGACAGTGCCCTGACTTAGTATGTTGTGAGGACAACATAATTAAAGCATTATCTTGACTTAGTAAAGTGTGAGAACAAGATCATCATGACAGTGCCATGACTTAGTAAGATGTGAGAACAAGATAACTCATAACTTAGTACAGTGTATGAACAAGATCATTTGGACATTGCCGTGACTTAGTAAGGTGAAAGAATAAGATAATCATGACAGTGCCATAACTTAGTAAGATGTGAGAACAAGATAACTCATAACTTAGTACAGTGTGTGAACAAGATAATCATGACAGTGCCATGACTTAGTAAGAAATGAGAACAAGATAATGATGACAGTGCCCTGACTTAGTGTGTTGTGAGAACAAGATAATTAAAACATTATCATAACTTAGTACAGTGTGAAAACAAGATAATTATGATATTACCATGACTTAGTAAGGTGTGAAAACAAGATAATTATGATATTACCATGACTTAGTAAGGTGTGAGAACAAGATAATCTTGATAATCATGACAGTGCCATGATCTAGTAAGGTGTGTGAATATGATAATTACAATATTGCTATGACTTTGTAAGGTGTGAGAACAAGATAATTAAGACATTGCAATTATTTGGTAAGTTGTGAGAACAAGATAATCATGACATTGCCATGACTAAGCACGTTGTGAGTACAGGATAATTAAGACATTTCCAGTACTTATTAAGGCATGTGAACAAGATAATCTGCCATTTGGGGGCCCTAAATGACTGTCTACAAAGACCACCTTGACTGCGCAGTCTTACGTGTCCATCTCTTTGTATGAGCATTAATGTGTTTTGTACAGGTAATATTCTTACCCTTTATCCCTTTAGGGCCGATGAACCCTGGTGGGCCGCGGATTCCCGTAAGCCCCCTTGGTCCGGGGTGACCGGGGTTTCCTGTAATTAACACACACACACACACACACACACACACACAAACAAATGAAAGTAATATCCTGCAGCAAAATTATGCTCAGTATCTTCATGATCCAAAACAATCACTGACGCTGTATGACCTGACTATGACTGTAACATAACAAAATTCTGTAGCCCAAACCAACATGTGTTCATATGTGTGTGTGCATATACCTGGTAGTCCACGGTCTCCTCGCTCTCCTTTCTGTCCCGCATTGTTGGGGCAGGTTGAGCACATACAGTACCAGGGCACCTGGTCAGCAGTGGGCGGCACTGGAGCCTCCAGCAGCAACTCACAGTAGGAGAGGTCAGGGAATGGTCCTGGAGTCACACCAGGGTCAAGTGGCAGGCTGTCAGGGGGCAACACTGAGGAGGAGAGGCCGCGGTCCTCTGGCATGGCCATGCAGCTGACCACCAAAAGGTACAGAGCCAAGGGGCTCCACATCTACAGAAAGCATGAGGGGGGTGAAGATTTGAAGAGTTATGTTGCCTGAACCTTTAGAACCTTGTTTGAAGAACAATCCCTTTCTCAGTCCCTCATCTGACCATATCCCCGTAATATTCTGTCTGATTCTGACCCAAAAATTCTGTCTGAATCCCACGGTACCCTGACAAAATTTTGTCTGAATCTGATTTTATTCGGACAAATGTCTGAATCTGAACCTGACAAAATACTACATAAATATGAGACTGTAGTCGACAAGATTCTGTCTGAATCCTACTGTACCCTGGCAAAATACCACCTGAATCAGACTGTAGTTGACAAGATTTGGTCTGAACCTGATTGATAGGCAACAAATTTTTCGATACCCCGATGACATTCCGTCTCATCTTGTCCAAAACTGATTGTATGTTGACAATTTTGTCCAAATCTGATTGTGCCCCAACAAAATTTGATCTAAATCTTACTGTGACTGACAAGATTCTGTCTGAATCTTACAGTAACCCAGCAAAATATTATCTAAATCACACTGTAGTTGACCAGATTCTGTCTAAAACCTACTGTACCCTGACAAAATACCATCTTAATCAGATTGTAGTTGACAAGATTCTGTCTGACTCCTACTGTAGCCTGACAAAATACCACCTGAATCAGACTGTAGTCAACAAGATGCTGTCTAAATCCTACTGTATCCTGACAAAATACCACTTGAATCAGACTGTAGTCGAAAACATTCTGTCTGAATCCTACTGTACCCTGGCAAAATACCACCTAAATCAGACTGTAGTCCACAAGATTCTGTCTGAATCCTACTGAACCATGACAAAATACCACCTAAATCAGACTGTAGTCGACAAGATTCTGTCTGAATCCTACTAAACCCTGACAAAATACCACCTGAATCAGACTGTAGTTGACAAGATTCTGTCTGAATCCTTCTGTACCCTGACAAAATACCATCTGAATCAGACTGTAGTCGACAAGATTCTGTCTGAATCCTACTGTAGCCTGGCAAAATACCATCTGAATCAGACTGCAGTTGACGAGATTCTGTCTGAATCCTACTGTAGCCTGGCAAAATACCATCTGAATCAGACTGTAGTCGACAAGATTCTGTCTGAATCCTACTGTAGCCTGGCAAAATACCATCTGAATCAGACTGCAGTTGACGAGATTCTGTCTGAAAACTACTGTACCCTGACAAAATACCACCTAAATCAGACTGTAGTCGACAAGATTCTGTCTGAATCCTACTGAACCCTGACAAAATACCACCTGAATCAGACTGTAGTCAACAAGATGCTTTCTAAATCCTACTGTACCCTGAGAAAATACCATCTGAATCAGACTGTAGTCGACAAGATTCTGTCTGAATCCTACTGAACCCTGACAAAATACCACCTGAATCAGACTGTAGTCAACAAGATGCTTTCTAAATCCTACTGTACCCTGAGAAAATACCATCTGAATCAGACTGTAGTCGACAAGATTTGGCCTGAACCTGATTGTATGTCAACAAATTTTTGTTTGAATCTGATTGTACCCCCCAAAAAAAGATCTGAATCTGACTGCAGCCAACAAGATTTTGTCTGAATCCTACAGTACTCTGACAAGATTCTGTTTAAATCTTAATTTATCAGAAATGTTTGTTGGAATCTGACTGTAGCTGACAAAATTCTGCCTGACTTTGATTACAGCTAATGAAATTGTACTTGAATATTATTGTACCCTGGCACCGTTCCATCTGAATCAGATTGTAGTTACCAAGAATCAGTCAGAATCTGATTGCATGCTGAATCCAATTGTATCCCCAGAAAAATTAGGTCTAAATCTGACTGTAGCTGACAAGATTTAGTCTAGATCTGATTGTAGGTGACAACATTCAGTCTAAATCTGATTGTAGCCAACAAGATTCTGTCTAAATCTGACTGTAGTCGACAAGATTCTGTCTGAATCCTACTGTATACTGACAAAATACCATCTAAATCAGACTGTAGTTGACAAAATTCTGTCTGAATCTTACTGTACCCGGACAACATACCACCTGAATCAGACTGTAGTTGACAAAATTCTGTCTGAATCTTACTGTACCCGGACAACATACCACCTGAATCAGACTGCAGTTGACAAAATTCTCTCTGAATCCTACTGTACTCTGACAAAATACCACCTGAATCAGACTGTAGTCGACAAGATTCTGTCTGAATGCTACTGTACCCTGGCTAAATACCACCTGAATCAGACTGTAGTTGACAAGATGCTGTCTGAATCCTACTGTACCCTGACAACATACCACCTGAATCAGACTGTAGTTGCCAAGATTCTGTCTGAATCCTACTGTACTCTGACAAAATACCACCTGAATCAGACTGTAGTTGACAAGATGCTGTCTAAATCCTACTGTACCCTGACAAAATACCATCTAAATCAGACTGTAGTTGACAAAATTCTGTCTGAATCTTACTGTACTCTGACAAAATACCACCTGAATCAGACTGTAGTCGACAAGATTCTGTCTGAATGCTACTGTACCCTGGCTAAATACCACTTGAATCAGACTGTAGTCGAGAACATTCTGTCTGAATCCTACTGTACCCTGACAAAATACCACCTAAATCAGACTGTAGTCCACAAGATGCTGTCTAAACCCTACTGTACCCTGACAACATACCACCTGAATCAGACTGTAGTTGCCAAGATTCTGTCTGAATCCTACTGTACCCTGACAAAATACCACTTGAATCAGACTGTAGTCGAGAACATTCTGTCTGAATCCTACTGTACCCTGACAAAATACCACTTGAATCAGACTGTAGTCGAGAACATTCTGTCTAAATCCTACTGTAGCCTGACAACATACCACCTGAATCAGACTGTAGTCGACAAGATTCTGTCTGAATCCTACTGTACCCTGGCTAAATACCCCCTGAATTAGACTGTAGTCGACAAGATTCTGTCTGAATCCTAGTGTACCCTGACAAAATACCACCTGAATCAGACTGTAGTTGCCAAGATTCTGTCTGAATCCTACTGTACCCTGAAAACATACCACCTGAATCAGACTGTAGTTGACAAGATTCTGTCTGAATCCTACTGTACCCTGACAAAATACCACCTGAATCAGACTGTAGTCGATAAGATTCTGTCTGAATCCTACTGTACCCTGACAAATTACCACTTTAATCAGACTGTAGTCGACAAGATTTGGTCTGAACCTGATTGTATGTCAACAAATTTTTGTTTGAATCTAATTGTACCCCCCCAAAAAAGATCTGAATCTGACTGCAGCCAACAAGATTCTTTCTGAATCCTACAGTACTCTGACAAGATTCTGTTTAAATCTTAATTTATCAGAAATGTTTGTTGGAATCCGACCGTAGCTGACAAAATTCTGTCGGACTCTGATTACAGCGAATACAATTGTACTTGAATATGATTGTACCCTGGCACCGTTCCATGTAAGTCAGATTGTAGTTACCAAGAATCAGTCAAAATCAGATTGCATGCTGTATCCAATTGTATCCCCAGAAAAATTAGGTCTAAATCTGACTGTAGCTGACAAGATTTAGTCTAGATCTGATTGTAGGTGACAACATTCAGTCTAAATCTGATTGTAGCCAACAAGATTCTGTCTAAATCTGACTGTAGTCGACAAGATTCTGTCTGAATCCTACTGTATACTGACAAAATACCATCTAAATCAGACTGTAGTTGACAAAATTCTGTCTGAATCTTACTGTACCCGGACAACATACCACCTGAATCAGACTGTAGTTGACAAAATTCTGTCTGAATCTTACTGTACCCGGACAACATACCACCTGAATCAGACTGCAGTTGACAAAATTCTCTCTGAATCCTACTGTACTCTGACAAAATACCACCTGAATCAGACTGTAGTCGACAAGATTCTGTCTGAATGCTACTGTACCCTGGCTAAATACCACCTGAATCAGACTGTAGTTGACAAGATGCTGTCTAAATCCTACTGTACCCTGACAACATACCACCTGAATCAGACTGTAGTCGACAAGATTCTGTCTGAATCCTACTGTACCCTGACAACATACCACCTGAATCAGACTGTAGTTGCCAAGATTCTGTCTGAATCCTACTGTACTCTGACAAAATACCACCTGAATCAGACTGTAGTTGACAAGATGCTGTCTAAATCCTACTGTACCCTGACAAAATACCATCTAAATCAGACTGTAGTTGACAAAATTCTGTCTGAATCTTACTGTACTCTGACAAAATACCACCTGAATCAGACTGTAGTCGACAAGATTCTGTCTGAATGCTACTGTACCCTGGCTAAATACCACTTGAATCAGACTGTAGTCGAGAACATTCTGTCTGAATCCTACTGTACCCTGACAAAATACCACCTAAATCAGACTGTAGTCCACAAGATGCTGTCTAAACCCTACTGTACCCTGACAACATACCACCTGAATCAGACTGTAGTTGCCAAGATTCTGTCTGAATCCTACTGTACCCTGACAAAATACCACTTGAATCAGACTGTAGTCGAGAACATTCTGTCTGAATCCTACTGTACCCTGACAAAATACCACTTGAATCAGACTGTAGTCGAGAACATTCTGTCTAAATCCTACTGTAGCCTGACAACATACCACCTGAATCAGACTGTAGTCGACAAGATTCTGTCTGAATCCTACTGTACCCTGGCTAAATACCCCCTGAATTAGACTGTAGTCGACAAGATTCTGTCTGAATCCTAGTGTACCCTGACAAAATACCACCTGAATCAGACTGTAGTTGCCAAGATTCTGTCTGAATCCTACTGTACCCTGAAAACATACCACCTGAATCAGACTGTAGTTGACAAGATTCTGTCTGAATCCTACTGTACCCTGACAAAATACCACCTGAATCAGACTGTAGTCGATAAGATTCTGTCTGAATCCTACTGTACCCTGACAAATTACCACTTTAATCAGACTGTAGTCGACAAGATTTGGTCTGAACCTGATTGTATGTCAACAAATTTTTGTTTGAATCTAATTGTACCCCCCCAAAAAAGATCTGAATCTGACTGCAGCCAACAAGATTCTTTCTGAATCCTACAGTACTCTGACAAGATTCTGTTTAAATCTTAATTTATCAGAAATGTTTGTTGGAATCCGACCGTAGCTGACAAAATTCTGTCGGACTCTGATTACAGCGAATACAATTGTACTTGAATATGATTGTACCCTGGCACCGTTCCATGTAAGTCAGATTGTAGTTACCAAGAATCAGTCAAAATCAGATTGCATGCTGTATCCAATTGGATCCCCAAGAAATTAGGTCTAAATCTGATTGTAGCTGCCAAGATTTTGTCTAGATCTGATTGTAGGTGACAACATTAAGTCTAAATCTGATTGCAGCCAACAAGATTCTGTCTGAATCCTACTGAACCCTGGCAAAATATTACCTGAATCAGACTGTAGTCGACAAGATTCTGTCTGAATCCTACTGTACCCTGACAAAATACCACCTGAATCAGACTGTAGTCGACAAGATTCTGTCTGAATCCTACTGTACCCTGACAAAATACCACCTGAATCAGACTGCAGTCTACAAGATTTTGTCTGAATCCTACTGTACCCTGACAAAATACCATCTGAATCAGACTGTAGTCTACAAGATTCTGTCTGAATCCTACTGTACCCTGACAAAATACCACCTGAATCAGACTGTAGTTGACAAGATTCTGTCTGAATCCTACTGTACCCTGGCAAAATACCACCTGAATCAGACTGTAGTTGACAAGATTCTGTCTGAATCCTACTGTACCCTGACAAAATACCACTTTAATCAGACTGTAGTCGACAAGATTCTGTCTGAATCCTACTGTATACTGACAAAATACCACCCGAATCAGACCGTAGTCGACAAGATTCTGTTTGAATCCTACTGTACCCTGACAAAATACCACTTTAATCAGACTGTAGTCGACAAGATTCTGTCTGAATCCTTCTGTACCCTGGCAAAATACCACCTGAATCAGACCGTAGTCGACAAGATTCTGTCTAAATCCTACTGTACCCTGACAAAATACCACTTTAATCAGACTGTAGTCGACAAGATTCTGTCTGAATCCTTCTGTACCCTGGCAAAATACCACCTGAATCAGACCGTAGTCAATAAAATTCTGTCTGAATCCTACTGTACCCTGGCAAAATACCACCTGAATCAGACCGTAGTTGACAAGATTCTGTTTGAATCCTACTGTACCCTGACAAAATACCACTTTAATCAGACTGTAGTCGACAAGATTCTGTCTGAATCCTACTGTATACTGACAAAATACCACCCGAATCAGACCGTAGTCGACAAGATTCTGTTTGAATCCTACTGTACCCTGACAAAATACCACTTTAATCAGACTGTAGTCGACAAGATTCTGTTTGAATCCTACTGTACCCTGACAAAATACCACCTGAATCAGACTGTTGTCGACAAGATGCTTTCTAAATCCAACTGTACCCTGGCTAAATACCACCTGAATCAGACTGTTGTCGACAAGATGCTTTCTAAATCCAACTGTACCCTGACACAATACCAACTGAATCAGACTGTAGTCGACAAGAATCTGTCTGAATCCTACTGTAGCCTGACAAAATACCACCTGAATCAGACAGTACTCTGACAAGATTCTGTTGAAATCTGAATTCATCACAAATGTTTGTTGGAATCTGACTGTAGCTGACAAAATTCTGTCTGATTACAGCTAATGAAATTGTACTTGGATATTATTGTACCCTGGCACCGTTCCATCTGAATCAGATTGTAGTTACCAAGAATCAGTCAGAATCTGATTGCATGCTGAATCCAATTGTATCCCCAGAAAAAATAGGTCTAAATCTGACTGTAGCTGACAAGATTTAGTCTAGATCTGATTGTAGGTGACAACATTCAGTCTAAATCTGATTGTAGCCAACAAGATTCTTTCTAAATCCAATGTACCCAGAGAAAATTCTGTCTGAACCTGATGGTAGCAAACAAGATTCTGTCTCAATCCCACTGCTGCCAACAAAGTTCTGTCTCAATCTAACGTACCCTGATAAAAGTCTAATTGAATCTGACTGCACCCTGACAAAATTCTAACTAAACGTGCTTGTAGCCTCACAGATTCTGTCTGAATCCCCAACAAAATAATACACAGTCGGGCCCCTGTCGGGAGTTTTGCACAGATTCCTGCACTACAAATAAAATTATACAAATAAATTAACAATTTAAATGTCAATGACGTCAGGCTGCACCTCCACTCTTCTGAAATGAAAAATTATATTTTAAATCAGTCGCTGTGATCTGTGGTCACTCACCGTTTTCCACTGATGAAGCATGACTCACACAGACAGAGCTGAAGTTTAGTCAGCGAGTCCCGAAGGGCACACTTTTATACCTGCACACGCACACCTGTGATGGTCCCCTTTGATGTCCAGTGACCTCATTAGCACTAATGTAGAGCGGAGAGACGGTGTTATATATTGTATGGCGTTGCACGGAGGAAGCAGTGTAAGAGGAGAGATGATGTAGCCCTGAGGGAATTGCCACCCTCCCCACTCCCCCACCACTCAGTCAGGGTGACTCCGCCCAGTGACTGACCCTGTTTCCAGCTTCGCTCTTCTTTATGCTCTTCTTTAAGTTTTTTGTTTACGTTATTTCTCCGCTTTATCCTGTGTCTCTCCCACGCTGCTCTGTTACCCACAATGCCCTGCGGGCCTGTGCCCCAACACCACCCCCCGGCTACGGTTACAGCCGCACGGTTCCCTCTTTATTATAGAAAAGTAACTGCCAGTTCAACATAGAATATGTCGACACCATGCAGCACATGCACAGTATAGAACAGTTTATTATCATATTTTTTATTTTATGTAGTTTTAAACCATTTATTAGTAGCAACTGTACCTGTAAGGATTTCTATTAATATTAATATTTCATTCTTAACATATGTAATTGCTTGCTATTCACTTGGATTGGTAAAAACGAAGGCCTATATTTGTATATACTCATAACCATTACATATATATCAGAGGGAGCTTTTAGAGGTAGACGCCTCAATTCACCACCCCTGTGAAATTCTCATTCACATACTTCACATCAAACCCCTCTGAATGACTTTGTTTACATCTTAACCATTTAGCATTGCAGACAATTTAGAAATTGGAATTCCCCTTTAGGGTGCATCTATTGTTGAAGCTTGTATAAACTCTGACCAATACAATAGGACACTCTGGAGCAGCCAGAGGTCACATAATCCTAAGGTCACCATACCCAATGCTGAACAAGGGTTAATGGGGTATGAAGCCCGCCAGCACCGGGCTGTGGAGCAGTGGAACCAACCAACACATCTTTGGGAATACTTCTCAATTGCTGATAGAATAACGATCCAATGCAGTTTTTTAAGTATGTTGAAGCAGCTTTTCATAGCAAGAAGTGTTTTTTTAGATAACATGAACTTAATAACTGACAACATGAACATCTATTTAAAAAAAACCCAAAAAAAACAAATATATATATATATATATATATATATATATATATATATATATATATATATATATATATATATATATATATAATGCCGATCCAATTAACCAGCAAGCTAATTGGTTTGTGTCTATGAACCTTTGACAAAAAATTAGCCAATTGTATCACAAAAGAATAATAACTGTGTGGGTCATAGAAATGTTTTTAACAGATATAATAACTGTCTATGACAGATATAGGCTGCCTGGTCAGCTAACTAATTAACTAATTGGTTGGTGCCATTGACAGTCGCAAAACAGGCATAAGTTAAGCATATCACTACAACAAAATACCATTAAAATGTTTTAACGGATATAACATGTGCGAAACACTAAGTCGCCAAAGTGGGAATTGAAACAGGTAGTATAAACTATTTAATTAAGTTTCCAGAAATTGAATTTTGGTCTTAATTATTTAATCAAACATTTTAAGTTACTGTTAGCCATGATAGTGTGTTAAAACTATTTTTGTGTCACCAGAACTCATGAATAAAATGACAACAGTGCATATATTAGGCAAAGGTGTCAAAAGTATTCACATTCAGTACTAAGGTAGAAGTATTGATACTAGGGTTAAAAAGTACTTCAGTAGAAGTTGAAGTATCAACTGAAGCTTTTTACTCCAGTAAAAGCGTAAAAAGTACTGCTTTCAAAACTACTAAAGTATAAAAGTAAAAGTAATGTAAGGAAAAATGACATTAAGGACAAAAGCTTAGGTCACAGCACAGGGGTCTATAGTGCACTAGCTCACCTCCCCAAAACCCCATTCTTCTAAAAGCCATAACGACTATAATGTTATATTAAAATGTTAATGTTGAAAAAATGGGATGCAATAGGCTTCCTGTTTCAGGAAAATTAATGTATTTTAGTACAATGTAAATATATTTAAGAAGCATATCTGTGTACTGCTGAGCATTAACATGTGTTTCATGGAGCAGAAGATATGATGACTAGTTGCCTATAAGTATTGTAATTCAAAGGCATGTTATCAATAACCTTTACTGGAATGTAAATGTACATAAATGAAAGCAAGCTGAAATGAATTAGGAGTAACGAGATTATGTTTAAAATGTAAGAAGTAGAAAGTAAAGATAATGGAGTGTAAATGTAAGGAGTAGAAAGTAAAGATAATGGAGTGTAAATGTAAGGAGTAGAAAGTACTGATAATTGAGTGTAAATGTAAGGAGTAGAAAGTACAGATAATGGAGTGTAAATGTAAGGAGTAGAAAGTACTGGTAATGGAGTGTAAATGTAAAGAGTAGAAAGTACTGATAATGGAGTGTAAATGTAAGGAGTAGAAAGTACAGATAATGGAGTGTAAATGTAAGGAGTAGAAAGTACAGATAATGGAGTGTAAATGTAAGGAGTAGAAAGTACAGATAATGGAGTGTAAATGTAAGGAGTAGAAAGTACAGATAATGGAGTGTAAATGTAAGGAGTAGAAAGTACTGGTAATGGAGTGTAAATGTAAAGAGTAGAAAGTACTGATAATGGAGTGTAAATGTAAGGAGTAGAAAGTACTGATAATGGAGTGTAAATGTAAGGAGTAGAAAGTACTGATAATGGAGTGTAAATGTGAGGAGTAGAAAGTACTGATAATGGAGTGTAAATGTAAGGAGTAGAAAGTACTGATAATGGAGTGTAAATGTAAGGAGTAGAAAGTACTGATAATGGAGTGTAAATGTGAGGAGTAGAAAGTACTGATAATGGAGTGTAAATGTAAGGAGTAGAAAGTACTGATAATGGAGTGTAAATGTAAGGAGTAGAAAGTACTGATAATGGAGTGTAAATGTAAGGAGTAGAAAGTACTGATAATGGAGTGTAAATGTAAGGAGTAGAAAGTACAGATAGTGGAGTGTAAATGTAAGGAGTAGAAAGTTCTGATAATGGAGTGTAAATGTAAGGAGTAGTAAAAAGTCAGCTGAAAAATAATTACTCCAGTAAATAAATAACCAACATTTATTTTAGAGTGTAGATTTAATCATCTAACATCAGCACATGACCTCACTAATTTTCAATCTTTCCCAAAAAGACCACCTTATCGTTACTATCTACTCTTTTCCACTTATATGATGTGGTTACGCTGTCGTGAGGCTGCCGTTAGGTGGCGCCACATCGCGTTCTGAAAGCGAGCTACAGCTGCTGCTGCCTGTGCTGGAGAAGTTGGGGGGTGTTCCGCGGATGGACAGCCGGTCTGTATCGCTGTGTCCGCCCGCTGGACGGCGCTGTGGGCGGCGTGGCGCAGGATGGCGGCGGCAGGCTGTGAGGCGCCGCGCTGCCTGGAGGATTCTTCGGACAGCGAACCGGAGCACCGCGGGTCCCCGCACAAGCTCATCCGCAAAGTGTCCACCTCGGGGCAAATCCGCAGTAAGGTGGGTGCCGCGGGGTCGTTGGGGCACGGGAGGGATCGTGGTAGCGCTGCAGAGCAGCCGGGGGAGCGGGGTTCGGAGCCGGGAACGGGGGTCGTGCGCTCCAGGCCTCACCGCAGTCCGGCTGTTTCCTGAGCGCGGTGGCCGCCAGAGGCGCACACAGGCGTGGGCACGCTGAGAGAGGCGGCCGCGCTCACATAACGGTTCAGCGGAGAGGGAGGCATCGGCTCCCCAGCGCTGCGGCTCGGACTGAATAATTAATGATGTAAATGGTGATAACTTTAATTTGTAAGTAATATTAGTATTATTATTTGTGTTGATTATTTGAATAGTTACTTTAGATACTTTAGATACTGTTATTTACGTTTCACATGTACAGCCATGCTAATACACAGAGCTCAAACCAGTTAATAAATAAATAAATATGTACACAAATCTGGGTTTCTGCACCTAACTGCACTTTTAGATGTATTTTGTTTGGATATATTCATACTTTTTAGCATTATTTTTTAGCTTTAAACCCAAAAAACATGATTTTAGTTTTACATAACAAGTACTGTTAAGTATAATAGTTTGATTTCTGAAGATATTCTTGTTTTAATGTATATTAACTTACAAAATATCATGTTTTTTCAATTAAAACTGCACTGACTAAATCTTAAAACATATTTGCTGACAAGTCTATAAAAATTTAACTACCCAAATTAAGTGACCTAAAATACATATTTTAAGCTAAATGAACCTCTTTTGTATGTAAACGTAAAAAAAAACATCTACATTTTTGTTATTATTTATTTTTGTGAATCATTTAAACAAAACAGCTGCCGTTTGCATTGTATGAACGTGATGAATAATGATGAATGGACCAATAGAAATGCTTCAAAAATCCCAAAATGTTTGGTTCCATTGACTTACATAGAAAGTAAAGAATATTTTTGTCCTCTCCTGTAGTTGCTATCTTGGAGGTACTTGTTTTTCTGTGGGCTGCGATGATAAGGTAAAGGGCTGATGAAGAAAAGTTTGGGAAATTTTATCTAAAAAGTCACAGAGAAACAAAGTAAAAGTCAGTGTTTCCATATTTAAAGTTTTTTGTTCTTACCATATAACGCATAATGTATTAATGATGGTCTTAAAACTTTTTTCAGATGAGTTTAAATTAAGTGTATTAGAAGTTGTCTGGTCAAAGCTAATGTAGCCAATCATGCTGTTTATTATCATTTAATAGTCACGCATTTCCAGACTTACTAGGTCTGCAATTGATTGTAGCCAAAAACCGCCTACTGCTGCAGGAAAAAGAAATTAAATTGAATTGTGACATAAACATGGAGCATCTGTGCCTGATACTAATGTTCTTTAGGCTGAACTTAACAAAACTGCGTTCTAAAGTTTAGGCTGCAGCCGAGAAAATAAAAATCAATGAAACCGAAAATATATAGATTGATTTGGTTTGGGTATATTTATTTGTTAACATAATTGTTTAGCTTTGAGCCCAGAAAACATGCTGTTCGTTTACCATAAGAAGTATTGCTATGGAATATTCTTGTTTAAATGTTACAAAATATCTTTTTTCTATCAAAACATTTGTTGACTAGTCTATAAAAAATTTACCTACTAAAATATATATTTTTAAACAAAATTAACTTCTATTTCATGTTTAACGTAGTCTTGCTATCTTTTTTCTATAATTTTCTCCTTTTTTAAGTAGAAAGAATTTCTAATTAGCTAATTGTTTTTTTTTACTTTACAAGTCTATGAAATCCAGCTACTTGAACAGTCCAGTTTTTATAATGTTGTTTCTACTTTGGGTAACTAAGAGCCTCTATGGATGCATCAGTTGCGTCCTGGAAATCACTCCAGTTGCAGGCTGTATACGAAGAATCCCTCACTTTAGTACAGTGTTTTATGATGTAGCGGCCGAGAAACGCAGCCTAAGCTTTGGAACGCAGCCTTCGATTCCCATTGGACCAGCCCCCAACCATACACGTAGGTGTGGATAGCCAAAATCCTAGCAGTGCCCATAATTTCTGAAGCACCCAATTATAGGTTTATTAATGCTTAATAGATGTGTTGTAGGAGTCACTTATTGATTCATTGATATCTATGACTGCGTCACCCATATAAAAGTAAATTCGGAGTAATATCTAATTTTTAATGGTTTTTATTGACTCATAAATGAAACCGTTATATGTTTTGCGTTAGCTTATATGGCTGAGCTATGAGCTCTGACGTGAACAATGGTTTTAGTGTTAATAACCCTTATTTCACGCATATTTGAGGCGTATTTGACGTTTGTACGAATCGGCCAGTGTGTTTTGACATTGCACTGTTCTGGCACCAATGGAAATCGCCCATGGCAATATTTTAGCGGGAATTTATTGGGAATATTATGAGTTAATAAACACTAACTAAAAGTTTCTTTAGAAGTTTTTATAACCTGGCACTTTTATTTCCAAGTGTATTAGTATATTAGTGACATACACTTCGTTTTGTAAAGGTCTGAGACACCTGAGCTGACAGTTTGAAAGCCTTTATCTGATCAATAAGTGAATTTTCACCAGTTAGAACACCAGATCTTATTAAAACCGATGTAAATAATCATAATAATCATATATACAATACAAAGTAACATAAATATCTTATTGTGAGAGAAGTAGATCAGATCTTGAGCTCCAGTTTGAAGAACAAAGTGAAGTTCCAGATTTCTCCTGGACGCCCCAGACATTGTATGAATGTATTCAGTTACTTCAGCAGCAATCTTGATTTAGCTTAATGAAGTACTGAGCAGTCAAAGCAGGTATTAGATGAGAACTGTAAATAATACTGGCTTGTTTATAGAAAGAGAAGCTTGGAAAGGGTTAAATAAACACACTGACGTATGTAAAAGCACTACTTACTCTATTAATACTGTTTAAATATTTAAATAATATTAAACAGTAATATAAAATAAAAAAGTAATATAAAAATAATTTGTGTTTTGCTAAAAGCTTCCTGTCTGGGAAAAAATAGCTTTTTAAATGTAATACTGTCCCCAAGTGTCTTAAAACTTTTGCCAAGTGTTGCGATTGTGAAAAAGTGCTATGTTTTTCCACACGTGTGTTGAAGTTGCGTATGGTCCCAGCCCTAGTTTAAAATTAGTATGACTAATGCTGTGAGTGTCCTGTCACTTATTATAAGTGGCCTTTTTGCGTGCAGTCATAGTTCAGCCCATCTGAGGGGGAGATCAAAGTGTCTGTGTGCGGTCACAGTGTTGCTATTTTAAGCCTGCAGGCTGTAACTACGGCCCAATCTCTCTCACATCCGGCCTGCAGTCTCATCGCAGCATGAGAACCTCACTGTGTGCCAGGAGCATCACAGAGCAGGGATGAAGAGTTGAGTAGCATGTTATCTGACTCTACCTCAAATGACTCGCGGCTCGATATTGTAGCGTTTCAGACTGAGCTGAACGTTTTCATGGGCTAGTTCACAAGACTGCCTCAGCACGGCAAGATCTGTGTTGCATGCCAGAGACTCAACTTGGACTCACTCTGCAGAGATTCGAGATTAGACTCAAAATCTCACCTCAAAGACTCTCGGCTTGGACTTGCATCTGAAATCCTGGAGCCTAAACTTGGACTCGCACTGCAGAGACTCGAGACTAGACCCAAAATCTCACTGCAAAGACTCGACTTGCACTCGCTCTGCAAGATTAGACTCAAAATCTCACCTCAAAGATTCTCGGCTTGGACTTGCATCTCAAAGCCTGGAGCCTTAACTTGGACTCCTACTGCAGAGACTCGAGACTAGACTCAAAATCTCACTGCAAAGACTCAACTTGGACTCTCACTGCAGAGACGCAAGACTAGACTCAAAATCGCACTGCAAAGACTCTTGGCTTGGACTCACATCTGAAAGCCTGGAGCCTTAACTTGGACTTGCACTGCAGAGACTCGAGACTAGACTCAAAATCTCACCTCAAAGACTCTCGGCTTGGACTTGGATCTAAAAGCTTTAACTTGGACTCTCACTGCAGAGACTCGAGACTAGAATCAAAATCTCACTGCAAAGACTCGACTTGCACTCGCTCTGCAAGATTAGACTCAAAATCTCACCTCAAAGATTCTCGGCTTGGACTTGCATCTCAAAGCCTGGAGCCTTAACTTGGACTCCTACTGCAGAGACTCGAGACTAGACTCAAAATCTCACTGCAAAGACTCAACTTGGACTTGCACTGCAGAGACTCAAGACTAGACTCAAAATCTCACTGCAAAGACTCTTGGCTTGGACTTGCATCTGAAATCCTGGAGCCTAAACTTGGACTCGCACTGCAGAGACTCGAGACTAGACTCAAAATCTCACCTCAAAGACTCTCGGCTTGGACTTGGATCTAAAAGCTTTAACTTGGACTCTCGTTGCAGAGACTCGAGACTAGACTCAAAATCTCACTGCAAAGACTCTCGGCTTGGACTTGCATCTGAAATCCTGGAGCCTAAACTTGGACTTGCACTGCAGAGACTCGAGATTAGACTCAAAATCTCACCTCAAAGACTCTCGGCTTGGACTTGGATCTAAAAGCTTTAACTTGGACTCTCGTTGCAGAGACTCGAGACTAGACTCAAAATCTCACTGCAAAGACTCTCGGCTTGGACTTGCATCTGAAATCCTGGAGCCTAAACTTGGACTTGCACTGCAGAGACTCGAGATTAGACTCAAAATCTCACCTCAAAGACTCTCGGCTTGGACTTGGATCTAAAAGCTTTAACTTGGACTCTCACTGCAGAGACTCAAGACTAGACTCAAAATCGCACTGCAAAGACTCTTGGCTTGGACTCGCATCTGAAAGCCTGGAGCCTTAACTTGGATTCGCACTGCAGAGACTCGAGACTAGATTTAAAATCTCACAACAAAGACTCTCGGCTTGGACTTGAATCTAAAAGCTTTAACTTGGACTCTCACTGCAGAGACTCGAGACTAGAATCAAAATCTCACCTCAAATACTCTCGGCTTGGGCTTGCATATCAAAGCCTGGAGCCTTAACGTGGACTTGCACTGCAGAGACTCAAGATTAGACTCAAAATCTCACCTTAAAGACTCTCGGCTTGGACTTGCACCTCAAAGCCTGAAGCCTTAACTTGGAATTGCTCTGCAGAGACTCAAGATTAGACTCAAAATCTCACCTCAAAGACTCTCAACTTGGACTTGCATCTGAAAGCCTTAACTTGGACTCGCCCTGCAGAGACTCGAGACTAGACTCAAAATCTCACCTAAAAGAATCTTGGCTCGGACTCGCACCTAAAAACAAAGCCTGGAGACTAAACTTGGACTTGCTCTACAGAGCCTCAAGACTGAACTTGGAATTAAGCCTCAGAGACTCAAGATTACACTGAAAGTTGCACCTCAAAGACTTAATGTGATTCAGACTCACACTCCAGAGACTTAACTCGACTCTCAACTAATAGACCTAAGACTCAAGCCAACTCACATCCTAGATACTTGAGACCTTTAGAGTCTTGAGACTCAGCTTGGATTTACACATCGGAAATTTAAGACTGAACTTGGAATTGCTCATTGGAAACTTGGGACACAGGCTTGCACCTCCAAGCCTCAAGATTAGACTCAAACTTGCACCTCAGAGCCTCGAGAGTCAACTTGGACTTGTACTTCAGTGCCTTAAGTCTAAACTCAAAATCACACCTTAGAGACTTGACGGGATTCAAACTCAACCTGGACTTGCACTCAAGACTCATCTTGGACTCTGCAGAGACTCAAGACTAGACTCAAAATCTCACCTCAAAGACTCTCAGACTCGCACCTCAAAGCCTGGAGCCTTAACTTGGACTCATACTGCAGAGACTCGAGACTAGACCCAAAATCTCACCTCAAAGACTCTCGGCTTGGACTTTCATCTCAAAGCCTGGAGCCTTAACTTGGACTCTGACTCTCTGCTCAGACTCGCACCTCAAAACCTTGAGACACAACTTGGACTGCAGAGACTCTTAACACAGAGGCTCAAGACTTAAGACTTATACTCGCACATCAGAGAATTGAGACACCTCAGATACTTGAGAATCATCTTGGACTCGCGTCTCAGAGGTTTGAAGGTCAACTGGGACTTGCACCTTAAGGACTTGTGACTCCAATTGGATTAGCATGTCAGAGCCTTGAGACACAACTTTGCACCTCAGAGACTTGACGTGACTGAGACTTGCAACTTGGGCACTTGAGACTCTACCTAGACTCTCACATCTTAGAGACTCGAGACTAAGCTCAGTTTCTCACCTCAGGGTCTTGAGACGTGACTCAGACTCTGACCTCAGGGACTTAAGTTCAGACTTCAACGCTCACCTTTATGACCCTTGGCTTAGACTCGCACCTTAGAGCCTCGAGTCTCAACTCGGACTGGCACCTTAGTGCCTTGGGATTACACGCAAAGTCACACATCTGATCTCACACCTCAAAGGTTCGAGACTCGACTCGGACTTGCAGCTCAGAGACTTGAGACCTTCGTGGAGAGACTCGTGAAGATCTTTCACACAGATGGACGGCCTGCGCGCTGCTGCGTGTTAACCATGCTCGGCTCGTGCGGATGCGCTGAGCGTAACCACACACAAGTAGAGCAGGTCAGTCTTCCTGTGTGTAGTCAGTAGTGATGAAGACGCTGCACATGTTGGTGAAACCGCACGCTCGTCCTTAAAGACGCTCCCGCTCTGTCTCTGAGAAGCCTTGCTGCGGCTTACTGTCAGAGGAAGCCATCACCAAGAAGGTCAGTGTATGTGTGATTGAGATGAGCAGAAGTTTAGAGAGTCTACAGAGCCTCAGATGGAGACGTACGACGAGCAGATTTGGAGAAACGTGCGTATGTTTTGCTGCTTTGCTGCTAATTTTACTGCATGATCTCTATTTATTTACTGAATTTAAAATTTTAATGTATTTGTAAACGCAGCATCGACTGACCATCTAATAATTTAATACTTTCTTATCTAATCAGTACTTCATTCAATTAATTCAGGTGTGGGTATAGAAATTTAAAAAGATGCCAATGGCCAGGCTAAGTTTATATATATATATATATATAGTATCTCGTTTGTGTATATGTGTGTGTGTGTGTGTGTGTGTGTATATATATATATATATATATATATATATATATATATATATATATATATATATAAAATCATGTTTTTTTTTAAATCTATCAATTAATTAATTCAACGCTTTACATCCTGCACTACCCTCAATCTGTTTATGCTCTCATTTTAGTCCAACATGCAGCTTAAAAGTGATTTTAATACACGATAGACAACGACATACACAATACAAAACACAAACACATATACAAACATATATATATCTTCGCTGTCCAAAGAAAAACAAATTTTATTTTTGATTAATTACCTTAAATTATTATTGTAATTCTTATTTACTGACAGTTCTGGAAGAACACTATTCCCAGTAGTTAGAAATGTATTATAATAATAATAATAATAATAATAATAATAATAATACACTACTCCAGAAGCTCAGTAGTAGTTTTACGATGTTCTTCATATTGACTCCGTCCAAAGATAAACATGTATCTCCAAAATGCTGACTTTACAGGAGAGCCCGAAAACCGCCTTTACTTTCAATGTAAGTCAATGGAACCAGAAATGGTTCCAGGCTATTGTGGAGCATTTTATCATGTGGTCCGTTCATCATGATATTTTCACACAGTGTAAACAGCAGCTGTCGTATTCAAATGATGTAGCAAAATTAAAATGTTTTTGTCGGATTAGGTGGTTAGTAAAGTATAAGAGAATGGATAATATAATAACAGATTTTTAAAAAACTATGGAATCATATTAATGAAAGAATGATCTTTAATCACAACCGCATGCTCAGCAACCACAGTGGGGGAATAACAATTATTATGATTATTGTTGGTAGTAAGTTCAATTATTTATTAAATATTTGTTATATATATTATATATTTACCGTAGAATTCCATCACTTTATAAATGCAGTAATAACAACATCTGATTCCGTGTTTGAAAGACAAAGATCTGCTAATAAGCATTTTAGGTTTTAAGTATCACTGTTGCGCAAAAACCTCTAATCTCCACTTTTTTGTGTTGTTTGCAAGATACAGTTACTGTTTACGTTGTTTTAAAACTTCGTGTTAAACAGTCCAACAGAAATAATTCAAAATTGCTTGCAAAATATTCTGGTCACACTGACTTCTGGTGCAAGTGAAGACTGTGCTGTAAAGTTAGATCTTTAAAAATTGTATATATACTTAATAAATATAAAACCAGTATATTTATGTACCTTTTTGACAGTATTGCATGATATATGTTGCTGGGTGGTCATTTCCTTGTACTGACAGTTAAAAACCTGACATTGGAAAGTCTAGCTTTGTTATAACATAATATAATATTATTATTACCTAGTAAGTAAACACAAACAGATGACATTTGTTTATAGCATCCAAAGCTGTATCAGATGGTGAATTCTTGTCAGACTAAGCCTGATGTAATGCTGCACTGGGCACACAAGCTAAAGAGCTAGAAAGTTGATTCACATACACTGACGGTCAAAAGTTTTTGAACAGTTATAAAATGTTTGACTGGTAGTGTATTAAAACGTTTTACTGGTAGTGTATCTAAAACGTTTGGCTGGTAGTGTATCTTAAACGTTTGACTGGTAGTGTTACTAAAACGTTTGACTGGTAGTGTACTAAAACGTTTGGCTGATAGTGTACTAAAACGTTTGACTGGTAGTGTACTAAAACGTTTGGCTGGTAGTGTATCTAAAACGTTTGGCTGGTAGTGTATTAAAACGTTTGACTGGTAGTGTATCTAAAACGTTTGACTGGTAGTGTATTAAAACGTTTGGCTGGTAGTGAATCTAAAACGTTTGACTGGTAGTGTATTAAAACGTTTGGCTGGTAGTGTACTAAAACGTTTGACTGGTAGTGTATCTAAAACGTTTGGCTGGTAGTGAATCTAAAACGGTTGACTGGTAGTGTACTAAAACGTTTGACTGGTAGTGTACTAAAACGTTTGACTGGTAGTGTACTAAAACGTTTGGCTGGTAGTGAATCTAAAACGGTTGACTGGTAGTGTATCTAAAACGTTTGGCTGGTAGTGTATCTAAAACGTTTGGCTGGTAGTGTATCTTAAACGTTTGACTGGTAGTGTTCTAAAACGTTTGGCTGGTAGTGTATCTTAAACGTTTGACTGGTAGTGTATCTAAAACGTTTGGCTGGTAGTGTATCTAAAACGTTTGGCTGGTAGTGTACTAAAACGTTTGGCTGGTAGTGCACTAAAACGTTTGGCTGGTAGTGTACTAAAACATTTGGCTGGTAGTGTACTAAAACGTTTGACTGGTAGTGTACTAAAGCGTTTGGCTGGTAGTGTACTAAAACGTTTGGCTGGTAGTGTATCTAAAACGTTTGGCTGGTAGTGTACTAAAACGTTTGGCTGGTAGTGCACTAAAACGTTTGACTGGTAGTGTACTAAAGCGTTTGGCTGGTAGTGTATCTAAAACGTTTGACTGGTAGTGTATCTAAAACGTTTGGCTGGTAGTGTACTAAAACGTTTGGCTGGTAGTGCACTAAAACGTTTGACTGGTAGTGTACTAAAGCGTTTGGCTGGTAGTGTATCTAAAACGTTTGGCTGGTAGTGTATCTAAACCGTTTGGCTGGTAGTGTATCTAAAACGTTTGGCTGGTAGTGTACTAAAACGTTTGACTGGTAGTGTACTAAAACGTTTGGCTGGTAGTGTATCTAAAACGTTTGGCTGGTAGTGTATCTAAAACGTTTGGCTGGTAGTGTATCTAAAACGTTTGGCTGGTAGTGTACTAAAACGTTTGGCTGGTAGTGTATCTAAAACGTTTGGCTGGTAGTGTACTAAAGCGTTTGGCTGGTAGTGTATCTAAAACGTTTGGCTGGTAGTGTATCTAAAACGTTTGGCTGGTAGTGTACTAAAACGTTTGACTGGTAGTGTACTAAAACGTTTGTCTGGTAGTGTATCTAAAACGTTTGGCTGGTAGTGTATCTAAAACGTTTGGCTGGTAGTGTATCTAAAACGTTTGGCTGGTAGTGTACTAAAGCGTTTGGCTGGTAGTGTATCTAAAACGTTTGACTGGTAGTGTACTAAAACGTTTGGCTGGTAGTGTATCTAAAACGTTTGGCTGGTAGTGTATCTAAAACGTTTGACTGGTAGTGTATCTAAAACGTTTGACTGGTAGTGTACTAAAACGTTTGGCTGGTAGTGTATCTAAAACGTTTGGCTGGTAGTGTATCTAAAACGTTTGGCTGGTAGTGTATCTAAAACGTTTGACTGGTAGTGTATCTAAAACGTTTGGCTGGTAGTGTACTAAAACGTTTGGCTGGTAGTGTATCTAAAACGTTTGACTGGTAGTGTATCTAAAACGTTTGTCTGGTAGTGTACTAAAACGTTTGGCTGGTAGTGTATCTAAAACGTTTGGTTGGTAGTGTATCTAAAACGTTTGACTGGTAGTGTATCTAAAACGTTTGGCTGGTAGTGTACTAAAACGTTTGGCTGGTAGTGTATCTAAAACGTTTGACTGGTAGTGTACTAAAACGTTTGGCTGGTAGTGTACTAAAACGTTTGGCTGGTAGTGTATCTAAAACGTTTGACTGGTAGTGAATCTAAAACGTTTGGCTGGTAGTGTATCTAAAACGTTTGACTGGTAGTGATCTAAAACGTTTGACTGGTAGTGTATCTAAAACGTTTGGCTGGTAGTGTACTAAAACGTTTGACTGGTAGTGTACTAAAACGTTTGGCTGGTAGTGTATCTAAAACGTTTGACTGGTAGTGTATCTAAAACGTTTGGCTGGTAGTGTACTAAAACGTTTGGCTGGTAGTGTTACTAAAATGTTTGGCTGGTAGTGTATTAAAACTTATATATACTTGTGTATGTATATATATATACATATATATATATATATATATATATATATATATATATATATATATATATATATATATATATATATATATATATTTATGTATGTATAGTCATTTATATAAGGTTCATTTACATCCGATTCAGAAAGATTCCAAAGATCCGCTTCCCTAATAACTGGTGCTGAGTCGTCACTGTTCCAGAGCATTGAGTTTCGTATGCAGGTATGTACTGAAGGCCTGCAGTCCAGAGGATCTTCTTACTCATTCTATGAAGTCGCTCAGCTGATGTAGCTCCTGATTTAGAGCTGTTGGTGAGGTTTGGAAGATCTGTCACAGAGTCTACTGTTCCGCTGATGGTGATGATGATGTTATATAACTGGAACAAACTTCATTAGAGTGACCTTTGTGTGTGCAGACGGTTCTGAAGGAAGGGCAGCTGATGAAGCAGACCAACTCGTTCCAGCGCTGGAAGAGACGATACTTCAAGCTGCGCGGGAGGACGCTGTATTACGCTCAGACGGCCAAGGTTAGTGCCGTGACGCACACGTCCAGTCAGAACAGCCATTATTTTATATTGAACTACAGAAAGCTCCATAGGAGCCTCAGCGACTAAATCTAATATCTGATGTTTCAGTGTTTACTGTGTCCAATCTTTATCTTCGTTACAGCTTCCAATCTTTTCAGGAGACTCTCCTCCAAAGTTCAGTCTTTGAAAAGTTGGTTTAACCTTCTTTTTGCTTCACACCATCTACATAACCCCAAACAGGTTCAGTGGTGTTGAGTTTCTGGACTCTGGGGTGGTCAGTCCATTGTTCTGAGAACATCAGCAGCTTCTTTGTTTGATGTGTCCATGTCTCCTCTTCTCAGTGAGGAGCTTCTTGAACAGCTACACATCCTTTCAGACCCATAGCGCTGAGGAGTCTTCTCACAGTTGGAGGACGGATGGAGGTTTTCAGATCTGAAGCAAAAGTGGAGCTTGATGTTCTCCCTCAAAGATCAAAGCTTTCAGTGCTGTTTATCTGATGGGGACCTTGTTGGTGGTCTAGCAGGTCTTCCAGTTGGTTGTTAGGAGGCCTCTATTTATAGTGAGGTTGTCCCGCTTTGCTGGCCTCAGCTCTCCTAGGAAGCCATTACATAAGATGTTAGAACATTGCTGTGAGGATCTAATTGAATCAGGTCCTCATGTTGGAGGATCAGATCTACATTACTCTTCAGAACTCCACTGCTTCACACAGCTCAGTGCTTGGCAAGTGCAGCTGCTTCAGAGCTTCTCATTCTATTAGTCAATGCTTTTCCATGGAGGTGAAGTGGAAATCCTAGCACTTTCGTCTGTTGCACAGCCTCGGGTTGGCGCCGGCCCCCCACAGACATTTAATTGGCCAACACGGATGTCCTCCAACTACAGCCGGCAGTCGATTGGTTATTGGGTTGTTAATATCTAAGAAAGTATTAACAAATCTCCTTTCCTCCAGATGTTTCAGACTCAGGTGCTTCAGTACAGCCTGGACCAGAGGAGGTGATTGGTCGGTGTAGGAATTGTGATCATGTTGTTTGGTTGGTGTAGGAATTGTTGATCATGTTGATTGGTTGGTGTAGGAATTGGTGATCATGTTGATTGATTGGTGTAGGAATTGGTGATCATGTTGATTGATTGGTGTAGGAATTGGTGATCATGTTGATTGGTTGCTGCTGAAGTGATTTGTAGGGTTGATTGGATAACGTTGTGGTTATTTATCTACTTGTTTAGCTAGTGATGCAGTGATAGATCAACAACAACCAATCAACATGATCAGTCTTTCTAATAGTAACCAATATCATGTTAATTAGTTGTTGAGGTGATTGATCGGGCTGGTTGAGTATTTGGTGCTGCTGTCATTGATTGGGTTCATTAGTTGGGGTTGAGGTGATTGATCAAGCTAATATGTTGGTGCTGCAATGATTTATATGGTTGAGTTGGTTGGAGTTGGGTTGGCTGGTGTTACATTGATTAATCAAGGACCACCATTCAACATAATCAATCATCCTAACCGTAACTGATAATGGTAACTCTTAGAATGAGTGGTCATGTTGGCTGTTTGTTCTTGAGGTGATTGATCATCTTGCTTAGTTTTGGGTTGGTTGATGCTGCCGCGCTTGACCGGGTTGATTGATTGGGGGTTGAGGTGATTGATCATGTTGGTTGATTGGTTCGGGTTGAGGTGATTGATTAGGTTGGTTGGGGTTGGGATGATTTATTGAGGGTGATTGATCATGCTAATTGTTTATTGATGGTTGTTGTTTCTGTGCTGTTTGTAGTCGATCATCTTCGACGAAGTGGACCTAACAGATGCCAGTGTAGCGGAGTCCAGCACCAAAAACGTCAACAACAGCTTCACTGTGAGTAACTCCATTAGAATTTTCCAGAATGTTCCAGAACTGCTTCTTCAGATTCTGATGATTTTTCTGAATTTGAATCTGAAAGAGCTGTAATGTAGAAATAGACCACCATATCACTTAGTCCTGATACTTTTAGTCAAGCCACACCCACAACAGCAGCTCATCCTGAGTGTAAACAGTATCTAGATACATAACCTACATTATTCATAACAACAGCCTAGCAACCAGCTACACTCAGATATAGAGGAACAGATATTGTAGTAAATATGATCAAAGTGGAACTCGATCTCATACGACTCTATAAATCTTCATAATTCAGCTACGTTAGCTTAGCATAACTTGATCCACCGAACTTAGCAAGTGAAGCTAATGTTAGCTAACATCAGCTAAAGCAGGCTCAGTAACTGAGCTTACCTGGTTTACCTCCACGTACACGGAGGCTCTTGAACTCCTCTCACTGGTTTCTTACACGCCCATATTGTTGAACAGCGTCAGATTAAGATCCAGTCGTCGTGTAAGTCTACGTCCCATAACTGTGATAATCTTCAGACGTGAGATGATCTACAGATGATGGAGAGGACGCTCCTTTCCAATGTGCCGTTTAAAGTTGACCGGTTTAGACCACTTTCTGGATATTTGGGGGTCTTTGGGTCGTTTGTGCTTGGGGGGTCCACTGTACATCCAATTACTGCAGCCAAAAACAACAACAACACCTTTCTGTCATTGTGTATCACTGTAAGTGTATCTTCTAGTGTTGTTGTTCACCATCTACGTCACACACATAACACCTACAGCAGTTTCTGAACAGTGGGCGGAGCTAAACAGTCTTTTAAGCCTTATTTCTTGACTTTGTAGAAAATAAAACATTTTCTGACTTTTAATAATCACAAGTTAGGATCTCAAACTCCGCTGTAGTTATACATTTGATATTTTTATATTAGCTGGTGCTCAGCCTTTAATGAAAACGTTCTCATTTTTACTCAAGTGTAGTTTAGTCAGGATGTGTTTGGTGTCTGAAGTTTGCTATTTTAGTTTTAGCAATGGAGCTACAAAGATAATGCAGCTAAAATGTACCGGGAGTTGTTCAGTTTTGATTATGTGGTTTTTAACGCTGTATGACTCACTGTTATTTATAAAAATGGACTAAAGTACCTTGGCATAAATAAAAACAAATCTGTTGTTGTCCAAAGAAAAATCTTCAAAACAGAAACTTTACTTAAGTGTAACTTAATTTAACAAAATTTCAGTGTAAAGAACAGCTGCCGTGTGTTTTTCTTTGCACAGCATTGAAAAGACCAAACTAATATATAATTGCAAATTAAATTAACAAATTAAACAAAATTAAAATAGATACTAGCATTAAGTATCTATATTTAAATATAGAGAAATATATAAATAAGTTACTAAAATAGATACTAAAATATACAGAAAGATAACAAAGTAAAATGTATATGACCAAAATGATGTACACACTAAAATCATAGGGTTATCAAAACGTAAATATATAGTAAAGATCATAGTTTTCTAAAACTAAAATAAAACAGGTAACCAAACCCAAATATCAATATACTGAAATATACAATGTTATCAATGAATCTAAAATACCATAATTTATATGACCAAAAAAAGTATATTAAAAAAAAAAAAAAAAAAAAAAAAAAAAATATATATATATATATATATATATATATATATATATATATATATATATATATATATATATATATATATATATATATATATAAACGAATGAAGTACAAAATGGAATATAATTCAGTAATTCAGAGGAACTGATTTTAAGCCTGTTCTGTATGTTTTTAGCAGTTTCAGGGTTTATTTATTTTGGCAGAGTAACTTCAGAAATGTTCAGTGTTTCAGTCTGAGTTCTAAACTACAGAGTGTCTGGAGGCCTGTGAGTGATTACAATGTCCTGAGACATGCACACGCAGCTGAAACCCACTCTCTTTCTTTCTTTTCTGAGTTTTTTTGTTTAACTTCAGTGTGTTTCAGTTTCCTCTGAACTCATTCACACACTGTTGTGTGTGTGTGTGTGTTTGTGTTTGAAGTTTATTTATAGTTGACATTTGGACTGATTTAGTTTTAATAGCAGGGTGGAGGTTTTTCGTGTGTGCGTATCCGGTCTCTGCGGCGTGTGTGTGTGTGTGTGTGTGTCATCGTTAAAGGAGTTTCATATGCTGTTTCTTTTCTAGAAATTTTGTCTAGAAATCTAAATGAATAATAAATATGTAATGGTTTATGTTAAAACGCATGAAGTTACCAAACTAAACTATAATGAACATATGTAAATGTAAATATATAATATATAAATATAATGAACATATGTAATAAATTTTATGATGTGACTGGACTAAACTCTATATATATATATATATATATATATATATATATATATATATATATATATATATATGTATTATATATACTAAACTATGTTAAAATATATATTGAACATACAATATATTACTATATAAGTTACAAAATGATCTATATTAAAATACATGTTGCCTAACTATTCTATTCTGTTCTATTTTTCTATTTCTAAATACGTATTAAACTTAAGAAACAATATTTTAAAACACATATTAAAGTGTAAAAACCCAAACTATATATTACAATGCATATTAAAATGTTATCAAACTAAAAAATATATTAGAGTAAATATTTCAATATGAAGAATGTTTCAAACCCAACTATATATAAAAATATTTATTTAAATATATAAAGTTTCCAAAAAAAAACTATACATTAAATTACACATTAAAGTAATGGAAGTAACAAACTTAACTAGGTACTAAAACTAAAAACTAATTTTATATTTCTTTCTAAAAAATGTAATAATTAAAATACATACAATCTTTGTTTCTGGAAATGTTGGTACATTTAATGCAATAAAACTCGTTTAAGGCTGAGCAACTTCAGTGTGATACATTTTTAATTTGAGGCCAGAAACACACTCCAAACAAGTTGGTCTACCAAAATAAGAGTGAAAAGAATATTTAAGTAACACAGTTACTTTATAAGCAGGTAAACTGATAACTGATAGTAGCCGCCAAAGAACATTTCTCAACACAGGATTACATGTAATTTAGTTGAATGTATGAAAACACTAAAACAAGTAACACAACCAAACTTTATATATATAATTATATATTACTAACATGTGTGAATATATAAATAAATATATATATATATATATATATATATATATATATATATATATATATATATATATATATATATATATATATATATAAATAATTCACACATGTTAGTGATTATCCTACAGAATCTGGAACACTTTCTGGAACTCAGCATCGACTGTGTAAAGCATGTTTACACCAACACTGCCATCAGCATAATATCAACATAATGAATTAATATATAAATAGATATTTTTAATTGAATTTCAAAAACATTGTAATTTATTTATATAACAGTCCTACATAACGCTGAAGTCCTCTCGCTCTCTCTCTCTCTCGCACCCGCTCTCTGTCTGCAGGGGGAGGGGTCTCTATTCCCCCTAAACAGGAAGTTGATTTGCGTCACTTTGCTGGAAAAGGGAGGAGAGAGAGAAGGAAAGGAAAAGAGTGAGAGAGAGAGAGAGAGGAAGAGAGAGAAGCTGGTGTAGCGGAAAACACTGAGAGAGAGAAACAGAAAAGGAAGGAGAGACAGAAAGAGAGGAGATATAATAGTGAGAGACAGGAAAGAAGAGAGTGAGGGCATAAAAGACAGAGAGAGGAATAGGAAGTAAAAGAGTGAAAGAAGAGAAAAGAGAAAGAGTTGAGAGGATCAGCAGTAAGCTGGACTGAGTGGACGACTTCAGCTAAAAGTAAGAGGAAAAATGAGAAGAATGTGTGTGTGTGTGTGTGTGTGTGTGTGTGTGTGTGTGTTTATTTAAATCTGACCAAGCAGTTGGACCTCTTTATAACTCTCACTTTAAGACTTAAACTCTCAATGATTTGTTCAAAGTCTGATACTTACACTATACGTTATATTAATAATTGTGTTTATTCTAGAAACTATTCACTGTGGACTGTAAATTATACAATATTGACTATAAAATATTCAGTACCTATTATTAATTAGTCAGCATCCACTATGAATTATTTAGCAACTACTATAACATTTTTCATATCTACTGTGAAGTATTCAGTACCTACAATGAATAATTCAGTATTATCTATAAATAATTTAGTGTCTACAATAGATTATGCAGTATTTACTATGAATTATTCAGGAACTGCTATGAAGTATACATTACAGACTATACATTATTTAGTGTTTATTGTAAAGTATTTAGTATCTTCTATAACTTATTCAGTAACTTCTGTGAAGTATTCAGTATCTACTGCATATTATTTAGTATCTACTGTAAATTATTCACTATCTACTGTTTATTATTTAGTATCTACTATGAAGTATTCAGTATCTACTATATTATTCAGTATCTACGGTAAATGATTCAATATCTACTATGAATGATTTAGTAACTACTATAAAATATTCAGTATTTTCTATTAATGATTTAGTGTCTACAATAAATTATGCAGTATATGCTATGAATTATTCAGGAACTGCTATGAAGTATTCATTACCTACTATACATTATTTAGTATTTATTGTAAAGTATTTAGTATCTTCTATAACTTAAGTAACTTCTGTGAAGTATTCAGTATGTACTGTGTTATTTAGTATCTACTGTAAAGTATTTAGTATCTACTATATTATTCAGTATCTACTGTAATTTATTTAGTATCTACTATAAATTATTTAGTAACTACTATAAAATATTCAGTATTTACAGTAAATGATACATTACCTACTATAAGATGTTCTGTAATTACTGTAAAATATTCAGTATCTACTATAAATTATTAATTATCTACTATTTATTATTCAGTATCTACTATGGGTTATTTAGGATCTAGTATGAATTATTCAATATCCGCTATAGTTAGTTCAGTAACTAATATAAAGTATTCATTATCGACTGTACATTATTCAGGAAATACTTTAAATTAATCAGTATGTACTATACATTATTTAGTAACTACTACGAATAACTAAATGTTTTTATAAATTATTTTGTATTGAGTATAAAATATTTATGATCTACTGTTTATTGTTTACTACTGTGAATAATTTTGTATCTACTATAAATGATTGTGCCATTAAACTGAAATGTAAGCTCTGTTTCTCTTACATGGTTTTAAATCACTTTTTCGCTGCTCATTAGCTCCAGTAGCTCTAAACCTGTCTCGACTGATCAGCTGTGTTTGTTTAAATAACAGACCTGGTTAAATTACGAGCTGGCCATGTTTGAGTTTGTGAGCTGAAAGCTGGAACCCCTTCAGCGGGGCTAGATAGGATCAGTGTTGGACAGGAAGCCATGCTGAAGGCGTTTGGCGGTTTATTAACAGTGTGATGTTCATGTGATTACAGACAGAAACCACTCTGAGCTTTTATTAGCTCTGTTTAATGACTCTGTTATTCTTTCTTTGGAAACAGTGACTGAGTCTGACGTAAATCTGTAACTGTTATCACTGTTCACAACAAAACCGCTACAGTAAAAAGTAACAGTGAAAAAAACAGTAACTAAATAAGAAAGTTAGTGAAAAAAGGTATTTATTAAAAAGTTATACATGTATTTATTTTTTTAAAAGTATTAAGCTATATATTAAAATCCATATTTCAATACAACAAAGTGATTAAACTAAACTGTATAATTAAATACATATTGTCGCTAACTAAAGATTTCTATTTTTAATATTTTATTTTTCTGTATCATTTGAACGTGACAGCTTTATATCATGTGAAAGTTTC
Organism: Megaleporinus macrocephalus; assembly: GCA_021613375.1. NCBI lineage: Eukaryota > Metazoa > Chordata > Actinopteri > Characiformes > Anostomidae > Megaleporinus > Megaleporinus macrocephalus. Next base: position 6,628,004 of record CM038716.1, read on the forward strand.
ATTATGGACTAATAGAAATGCTCTAAAATAATTTGGAATAAAACCTTTTTTCCATTAACTTACATTAGAAGTAAAGTATGTTTTTGTCATCTCCTAGAAAGGTAATGTTTTGGAGATACTTGCTTTTCTTTCGACAACATTGATATTAAGATGTAAAAAAAAGTTATCAAACTAATCTATATATTAAAATGCACATTTATATATAAAGTTATCAAACTATATATTAAGGCACATGTTTTAATAAAAAAAAGTTATCAATCCAAAGTATATATTAAAATGCATATTTATACGTAAGGCTATTAAACTAAACTATATATTAAGTCTTATAATCTTAATATAACAAAGTTATCAAACTAAACTATATATTGAAATGCATATTTAAATGTAAAGGTACTGACCTAAAACTATATATTAGGATACTTATTAAAATGTCAAAAATGTACCAGATTAATATAAAATACTATATATTTATATAATATTTAAATTAATTACAGAAAGTTGGAACTAATTTAGATACTAAAACTTAAAACTTTGCTGGAGGGTGTACAGGAGTTTTCTGTGATTTGTGTGGAGTCCGTAAAGCTGTTAACTGATAAAAAAAATTGTAAAATATAAATAAACATGACAAATTATTAATTTAAAATGGTCTAACATGGCAAAATATGATTTCTTTACAAATTAAATGTGAACACAGAATGAAAATTTAAACTGTCCAAACTATTTAGAAGAAATTTTAACTGATGCTCATATGGGAAATGTATTATTATTATTATTATTATTATTATTATTATTATTATTATAGATGCTTATATAATTCATGTATAATATGATGTGACTAATGTGTACTTATAGATAAATACATAGAAATATTTTTATTCAGTAATTTGTTTCTGGTTAACTTCTGTTTTAGTTTGGTTTTAATTTTCTAAGTGTAAATAAGTGTAAATAAGTGTAAATAAGTGTAAATAAGTGAACATTTCCTATACACAAACACAATTCTGCACATTTAAATACACAGAAAACTGGACAGTGAGTTCAGCAGGTGGTTGGAATGTTATGGCTGATGTACATTATTACTACGTAAGGACTTTATTAGGTACAGCGCCTATTAGGTCCTTGTATCTACACTCACTGTCTGCTGTATCAGCTCCACTAACCATATAGGAGGTACACTTACAGACTGTAGTTCATCTGATTCTCTGTATACTTTATTACTCTGTTCTTTAATGATCAGGACCCCCACAGAGCAGACATTTGGATGGTGATAACTAGTGGGACACTATTGGCTGAATAGTTTTGGTTGGCGGACTGATCTAGGTCCAGCAGCCATGCTGTGTCTGATCCACTCACACCAGCACAGCACACACTAACACACCACCACCACATTGTT
>CM038716.1:6639393-6689393 GCA_021613375.1 Megaleporinus macrocephalus
ACCCCTACTCTAAAACCTCTTAATCTCACTCCTAAACCTAAATCCTAAAGCTTAACCCAAACCCAAACCCTAAACCATAACCCCTACACCTCTAAACCCCTTACCCTTACTCCTAAACCCAAACCCTAAACCATAACCCATACACCTCTAAACCCCTTACCCTTAATCCTAAACCCAAACCCTAAACCTTAACCCATACACCTCTAAACCCCTTAACCTTACTTCTAAACCCAAACCCTAAACCATAACCCCTACACCTCTAAAGCCCTTAACCTTACTCCTAAACCCAAACCCTAAACCATAACCCATACACTTCTAAAGCGCTTAACCTTACCCCTAAACCCAAACCCTAAACCTTAACTATACACCTGTAAACTCCTTAACCTTATTCCTAAACCCAAACCTTAAACCATAACCCCTACACGTCTAAAGCGCTTAACATTTCCCCTAAACCCAAACCCTAAACCATAACCCCTACACCTCTAAACCCCTTAACATTACCCCTAAACCCAAACCCTAAACCATAACCCCTACACCTCTAAACCCCTTAACATTACCCCTAAACCCAAACCCTAAACCATAACCCATACACCTCTAAGCCCCTTAACCTTACTCCTAAACCCAAACCCTAAACCGTAACCCATACACCTCTAAACCCCTTAACCTTACTGCTGAAGCCAAACCCTAAACCATAACCCCTACACCTCTAAGCCCCTTAACCTTACTCTTAAACCCAAACCTTAAACCATAACCCCTACACCTCTAAGCCCCTTAACCTTACTCTTAAACCCAAACCCTAAACCATAACCCCTACACCTCTAAGCCCCTTAACCTTACTCCTGAACCTAAACCTTAACCTCTAAACTCCAACTGCCAATACTATTACCAAATCCTACAGCCTAACACCAGCGTCTAACCCATAACCAACCTAAACCCCTACTGTAATCTGTAAACCTCTAATCCCTTAAACTCTAATCTAAAACCAACCGATCTGAATTCCCACAGCTGCCCCTCCACACTTCCCTGGACTGTAGCTGACCAGCTCAGATCTTAGTTTCAGCACAGGAGCTCCAAAGCTGATGTAGCTAATGAGCAGTAGAAGTTCATATCCCACCAGTCAGCGGGATGTCTAATGATCACTTGTCTCACTCTCCCAGTTTCTAAAGCTCCCTGTGAGAAGCTCATCACTAAAGGAAGTCTGTCACTGGGCAGCTCGGCTTCGCTTCCTGCTCAGACAGGAAGTAGGGAGAACATGCTGAGCACCAAGATTCTGTACCCGAGTAAGTAAAAACTTAAAGAAAACTATCTGTGAACTCGTTTACAAATTCTTTTCAAATGGATATACAAAAATGTGACACTGACATGGTGGTGTGTTAGTGTGTGTTGTGCTGGTGTGAGTGGATCAGACACAGCAGTGCTGCTGGAGCTTTAGACACTGTGGGGCTATAAACACTGTCTCTGCTTTACGTTCTTCTCTATGTTCTTCCCTGTTTCATGACGTGTGAGGGTTTTTATGTCTATGTGCAGGTCTGAAGGCTGGAATGACCGGTTCTCTGTCCACTAGTTCAGTAATCAGTCGACTGCTGGTCAACGCCGATCCATTTAGCTGTGACCTGGAGAACCTGTGAGTTTCACCCCTACAAAAATAATCATACCTCCATCATCACAACTCCATAATCATACCTCCATCATCACAACTCCATAATCATACCTCTATCATACCTCCATCATCACAACTCCATAATCATACCTCCATCATACCTCCATCATCACAACTCCATAATCATACCTCCATCATACCTCCATCATCACAACTCCATAATCATACCTCCATCATCACAACTCCTTAATCATACCTTCATCATCACAACTCCATAATCATACCTCCATCATCACAACTCTATAATCATACCTCCATCATACCTCCATCATCACAACTCCATAATCATACCTCCATCATACCTCCATCATTACAACTCCATAATCATACCTCCATCATCACAACTCCATAATCATACCTCCATCATACCTCCATCATTACAACTCCATAATCACACCTCTATCATACCTCCATCATCACAACTCCATAATCATACCTCCATCATACCTCCATCATTACAACTCCATAATCATACCTCCATCATCACAACTCCTTAATCATACCTTCATCATCACAACTCCATAATCATACCTCCATCATCACAACTCCATAATCATACCTCCATCATACCTCCATCACAACTCCATAATCATACCTCCATCATACCTCCATCATTACAACTCCATAATCATACCTCCATCATCACAACTCCATAATCATACCTCCATCATACCTCCATCATCACAACTCCATAATCATACCTCCATCATCACAACTCCATAATCATACCTCCATCATACCTCCATCATCACAACTCCATAATCATACCTCCATCATCACAACTCCTTAATCATACCTTCATCATCACAACTCCATAATCATACCTCCATCATCACAACTCCATAATCATACCTCCATCGTACCTCCATCATTACAACTCCATAATCATACCTCCATCATCACAACTCCATAATCATACCTCCATCATACCTCCATCATTACAACTCCATAATCACACCTCTATCATACCTCCATCATCACAACTCCATAATCATACCTCCATCATACCTCCATCATTACAACTCCATAATCATACCTCTATCATACCTCCATCATCACAACTCCATAATCATACCTCCATCATGACAACTCTATAATCATACTCCATCATCACAACTCCATAATCATACCTCCATCATACCTCCATCACAACTCCATAAGCGTACCTCCATCATCACAACTCCATAATCATACCTCTATCATACCTCCATCATCACAACTCCATAATCATACCTCTATCATACCTCCATCATCACAACTCCATAATCATACCTCCATCATACCTCCATCATCACAACTCCATAATCATACCTCCATCATACCTCCATCATCACAACTCCATAATCATACCTCCATCATCACAACTCCATAATCATACCTCCATCATCACCTCCATCGTACCTTCATCACAACTCCATAATCATACCTCCATCATAACCCCATAATCATACCTCCATCATACCTCCATCATCACAACTCCATAATCATACCTCTATCATACCTCCATCATCATAACCCCATAATCATACCTCCATCATCACAACTTCATAATCATACCTCCATCATCACAACTCCATAATCATACCTCTATCATACCTCCATCATCATAACCCCATAATCATACCTCCATCATCACAACTTCATAATCATACCTCCATCATCACAACTTCATAATCATACCTCTATCATACCTCCATCATCACAACTCCATATTCATACCTTCTTCATCCTTCGTCATCCTTCCATCCATTATACCTCCTTCCTCTTTAGTGTTTCATCATCTCTTCTTTATCTCTCCATCACTCACTTTTGTTTTCTTGCTCTCTCTCTGCAGTGAGTGCTACACTGAGAAATGTGTAATGAATAATTATTTCGGAATTGGACTGGATGCCAAAATCTCACTGGACTTCAACAACAAGAGAGACGAACATCCTGAGAAGTGCAGGTAACTCGCACTGTACCGCACACGTGCTGTTAGGTCTGTGATGGACGTCGTAATACACTGTGATGGTCACATGCTGACTCTTCTGCACTCACACTGTAACTGTGTGTGATTGTGCTTCAGGAGCCGTACTAAGAACATGATGTGGTACGGAGTTCTGGGGACGAAAGAGCTTCTACACAGAACCTACAAGAACCTGGAACAGAGAGTCCTGCTGGAGGTACGAGACTGAGAGAGATTTGATCTGCGTGTATACAGGCAGTGTTTCTGTGAGAGATGTTTGATTGAATGCGTGTGTGTGCGCAGTGTGATGGCCGGCCCATTCCTCTTCCGAGTCTGCAGGGCATCGCTGTCCTTAACATTCCCAGTTATGCTGGAGGAACCAACTTCTGGGGCGGAACCAAAGAGGATGATGTGAGAACCTTAAACCAATTTGGACTGTCACCCCCTACAAAATTCCTACCCCTTCTCTTCCATCATTTCCTCACCTCGTCATGCTGTTCCTTATTCCCTATTCCCGTCTCAGTGTTCCTTATTCCCTTACCCTCCCCCAGCTTTTCCTTATTCCCTTACCCCTCCAGCTGTTTCTTATTCCCTTACCCCTCCATCTCTTCCTTATTCCCTATTCCCATCTACCTGTTCCTTATTCCCTTACCCTCCCCCAGCTGTTCCTTATTCCCTATTCCCATCTACCTGTTCCTTATTCCCTTACCCTCCCCCAGCTGTTCCTTATTCCCTATTCCCATCTACCTGTTCCTTATTCCCTTACCCTCCTCCAGCTGTTCCTTATTCCCTTACCCCTCCAGCTGTTCCTTATTCCCTATTCCCATCTATCTGTTCCTTATTCCCTTACCCTCCCCCAGCTTTTCCTTATTCCCTTACCCCTCCAGCTGTTCCTTATTCCCTTACCCCTCCAGCTGTTCCTTATTCCCTTACCCCTCCAGCTGTTCCTTATTCCCTTACCCATCCTCCAGCTGTTACTTATTCCCTTACCCATCCAGCTGTTCCTTATTCCCTTACCCCTCCTCCAGCTGTTCCTTAATCCCTGATCCTCCTCCAGCTGTTCCGTAATCCCTTATCCCTCCAACTGTTCCCTAATCCCTAACCCCTCCAGCTGTTCCTTAATCCCTGATCCTCCTCCAGCTGTTCCTTATTCCCTTGCCCCTACAACTGTTTCTTATTCCCTTACCCCTCCAGCTGTTCCTTATTCCTGTACCCCTCCAGTTGTTCCTTATTCCCTTACCCCTACAACTGTTCCTTATTGCCTTACCCCCCTCCAGCTGTTCCTTAATCCCTTACCCCTACAACGGTTCCTTATTCCCTTACAACTCCAGCCGTTCCTTATTCCCTTACCCCTCCAGCTGTTCCTTAATCCCTATCCCCTCAAGCTGTTCCTTATTCTCTTACAACTCCAGCTGTTCCTTATTCCTTAACCCTGTCCCTCTATTCCTTATTCCATTACTTTTCCCTCTATTCCTTTTTCTCTTACTCTGTCCTTATATTTCTTATTCCCTTACTCTGTCCCTCTATTCATTATTCCCTTACTCTGTCCCTCTATTCATTATTCCCTTACTCTGTCCCTCTATTCCTTTTTCTCTTACTCTGTCCTTATATTTCTTATTCCCTTACTCTGTCCCTCTATTCCTTATTCCCTTACTCTGTCCCTCTATTCCTTATTCCCTTACTCTGTCCCTCTATTCCTTATTCCCTTACTCTGTCCCTCTATTGCTTATTCCCTTATCCTGTCCCTCTATTCCTTATTCCCTTACTCTGTCCCTATATTCTTTCTTCCCTTACCCTGTCCCTCTATTCCTTATTCCCTTACTCTGTCCCTCTATTCCTTATTCCCTTACCCTGTCCCTCTATTCCTTATTCCCTTACTCTGTCCCTCTATTCCTTATTCCCTTACCCTGTCCCTCTATTCCTTATTCCCTTACTCTGTCCCTCTATTCCTTATTCCCTTACTCTGTCCCTCTATTCCTTATTCCCTTACTCTGTCCCTCTATTCCTTATTCCCTTACCCTGTCCCTCTATTCCTTATTCCCTTGATCTGTCCCTCTATTCCTTATTCCCTTACTCTGTCCCTCTATTCCTTATTCCCTTACTCTGTCCCTCTATTCCTTATTCCCTTACCCTGTCCCTCTATTCCTTATTCCCTTACTCTGTCCCTCTATTCCTTATTCCCTTACTCTGTCCCTCTATTCCTTATTCCCTTACTCTGTCCCTCTATTCCTTATTCCCTTACCCTGTCCTTCTATTCCTTATTCCCTTACTCTGTTTCTATATTCCATATTCCCTCACCCTGTCCCTCTATTCCTTTTTCCCTTACTCTGTCCCTATATTCCTTATTCCCACACCCTGTCCCTCTATTCCTTATTCCCTTACCTTGTCCCTCTATTCCTTATTCCCTTACCCTGTCCCTCTATTTCTTATTCGCTCACCTTGTCCCTCTATTCCTTATTCCCTTACCCTGTCCCTCTATTCCTTATTCGCTCACCTTGTCCCTCTATTCCTTATTCCCTTACCCTGTCCCTCTATTCCTTATTCCCTTACTCTGTCCCTCTATTCCTTATTCCCTTACTCTGTCCCTCTATTCCTTATTCCCTTACTCTGTCCCTCTATTCCTTATTCCCTTACCCTGTCCCTCTATTCCTTATTCCCTTACTCTGTCCCTCTATTCCTTATTCCCTTACTCTGTCCCTCTATTCCTTATTCCCTTACCCTGTCCCTCTATTCCTTATTCCCTTACTCTGTCCCTCTATTCCTTATTCCCTTACTCTGTCCCTCTATTCCTTATTCCCTTACTCTGTCCCTCTATTCCTTATTCCCTTACTCTGTCCCTCTATTCCTTATTCCCTTACTCTGTCCCTCTATTCCTTATTCCCTTACTCTGTCCCTCTATTCCTTATTCCCTTAGCCTTTCCCTCTATTCTTTATTCTTGTATTCTGTCACTGGCCTTAGCTGAAGATAGTGTTTGTGTGGTTATTTCTCAGACGTTCACGGCTCCGTCGTTTGATGATAAGATTTTGGAGGTGGTGGCTGTGTTTGGCAGCATGCAGATGGCTGTATCTCGAGTTATAAACCTGCAGCATCATCGAATAGCTCAGGTGAGATGGAGCAGATATTTATATGTTTTTAAATGTATTACAGATAGGTCTGTTGTTGTACCAGACCCTTGATCTTTTATTTTGCTGTCCAAAGAAAACCAAGTATCTTCATGTTTTGCAATTTTTAGCTTTCTACATTGTTTGAACTCTTGTCTTTCATATTGTTTAAAAATTTCATGGTGATTGGACCAATGACAATACTCCAAAATAGCTTGGAAAATGTCTGGTTCCATAGACTTACATTGAAAGTAAAGTATGTTTTTATCCTCTCCTGTAAAGTAGCCTTTTTGGCGATGTTTTTCTTTGTTTTTGTTTTTCTTCGGACAGTGACGATACGTCTGTATTTGTAATATTAATATAATGATAATATATATTTCTGCAGTGCCGCACAGTCAAGATCACCATTCTGGGTGACGAGGGTGTACCTGTACAGGTGGACGGAGAAGCCTGGATTCAACCACCAGGATACATCAGGATCATCCACAAGAACCGCACACAGACCCTCACCAGAGACAGGGTACACACACACACACACATGTTTACACACATGCACAGATCACAGTGATATAAAATAAAATAATTTCTGTTGTACCTTAAATGGTGCGGCCGCATTGTGGCAACTGCTGCACCTTAGGGGTGGGCGATATGGCCCTACAATAATATCACGATATTTCATGGTATTTTTGCGATACCGATACTCTTGGCGATATGACAAAAAATTGAATTAAAAAAAATATTTCAAGAATACACTACTGCAACAAAAAGAAAATTAAATTTTATTATTGAATACGATATGATATAGCACAGCTCTAACTGAGATATTAAAAAATACAAGAATTTTCATCAGATTGTAACAGAAGTCAATGATCCAGAATATCGCGATACTAAATAATGCACTACATATATCTCCATATATCCAGGACTGAAGTAAACTGAATGATACTGGACAGATAAAATCTGTGTCTAGTAGATATATAATGGGAAATGAGAAAAGTGTGAATTTTTCTTTTGCTAAAAACAGTAAAAATGTAGAACCCTGATGTGATAATTAGGGATGGGACGATATTTCAGAATAGAATATCGTTCACGATATTATCGAATGTTGCCGATATTATTGTGTACGATATGCTGAGAAGAATGTGTAACTCATATGTGTGTTGCAGGCGTTTGAAAACACTCTGAAGTCGTGGGAGGATAAGCAGAAGTGTGACTTCCCACGGCCCGTATCCCAGCATGCCATTCAGCCCGAGACCGTCTCCGAGGAAGAAACCACTCAGATCAGCCTGTTCGGACAGTCAGCAGGAGCGCTCATACACAGGTACGCCCGCACACAGGTATAGAGAGTGTTCATGTAGAATGTTGATGATGGTACGGAGGTGCTCTTAGGGGACTATTTTGCCGCACAACACCCTGCATATATCCCTCCACCGTGAATAGATTTTAAGGCTAATTTTTTTTTTAACTGTCTTTAAGGAATGTTATAGACATCATTCTATGAGGGAGCTTTTATAGCTGGACGTCTGGTTCCATTCACCACCACTGTGAACAGTTCTTGACACCCACTCAGTTAACCAGCTACGGTGTGTGTGTGTGTTTTCAGCATTAGGGAGATCGCTCAGACTCACCCCAGCGTGGAACAGGAGTTGGCGCATGCGGTGAACGCGAGCTCCAAAGCCATGGACATGGTGTACGCGAACTCCAAAAACAACACGGTCAGTATGTGTGTCTGCACCTACGAGTGAGGCTGTTTTCTCTTTCGTTTAGATTAGATTGTGGTAGAGCCGGGCGATACATCGATTTTATCGATTAATTTGAACTTACAGTTAAGGGCGATGCGTTTTTATTAAAATCGGTTTCTCTCAGTTTTAACTTCCACCACCGACGCCCCCCTTTGGGCTTCCGTAGTGCAAAGTGATCACCCCCGGCCCCCCACACGTGCTTGCCATAGACACACATAAACAACATGCTTGTAAATGTGGGAAAGCTGGAATTTGTACCCAAGAAAGGCGTAACTTCCTCCGTGATCTGGAATCAGTTCGGTTTCAGACACGGACCAAACAAGTCCTCGCTGTAAGGTGGGTTTAAAAACTGTTTCATGCAAATGAAGCCCCATGAGAAACTTATTCAAACACCTTAAACAGAAGCATGCAGCGGAGCGGGAGAAGTGCGGCTCCCACCGGAATGAAAACAGCCGCTCCACCAGCACACCACCCAGAATACAGCTAGCAACCGTCCCTGACACGTTTTCCAACCGTATACCGTATGTTTATAATGCCGCACGTTGGAAGGCAGTCACAGATGCTTTAGTAATGTTTATTGCAAAAGTCATGGCGTCGTTGGAAAATATATATGGTGGAAAGTTTTAGATCAGAAGTAAGAGCTACCAAACCGAAAATATTTTTCTGAAGTTGCCACAACTGTATAACAACACACGCCAAAGAATGACTAGAAAGCTGGAGGAGGAGGACGTGTCGCATCATGCCGCCACCCCTGACCTGTGGTCCAGCCAAACGATGCAGCCCTACATGAGTTTAACGATACATTGTGTTAACGACACCTGGGCTCTGCCTTCAAACTGCAAATAAATCGATTTAAATACATATATTTTTTAAAGATTCTGGTAAGCGGATTCTTATTTACCTGCAAACGTGAGCACAACTGTCCAGCTGTGCTACTCCAAAGCGCAGTGGGCGTTCTGTAACCCAGTGTTTTTCTTCGATTAGGGTCTAACGTGTAGTGTGGTGGTCCAGATGGTCAGCAACGTGAAGGCTCTCCACAGCGAAACTGAGCTGCTGCTTGCTGGCAAGATGTGCCTGGTAAGTACGTGTTAACAGGCTTTACCCAGAGGGCCTACTAATGAAGCTCCCACAGCTGAGTGAGTTGCTCACAGTGGATACCAGCATCGTGCACCCTCCGTTAAATGAACTCTTCAGTTTTAAACAGTGTGAAATCTTTTATGTTAGATTTTCATGCTGGCAGGACAAAAACTGACTTCACTTTTAATGTAAGTCAATGGACCCGGAACATTTCCCAGGCTGCTTTAGAGCATTTCTATTGGTCCGTTCATCATGACATTTTCATACATTGTAAACAGCAGCAGTCCTGTTTAAATGATGTGGAAAAATATAAATCAATAAAAAAGATGGATGTTTTCCTTGGACAGTGACTATATATATATATATATATATATATATATATATATATATATATATATATATATATATATGTTATGTAGCGTTACACAAGGGTGTAGATTTGCTCTTGACATTGTTGAGGACCTACGTATCTGCTGTATGCTGAGCACCAAAGCCTAGCATCGCCATTAATGTTATTATGATGAACTCATTTCATTAGCAAACTAGACTTTAAGTGACTTACACGTTTCTTTGAAAAATAGCTCTTTATGTCCACCTTTACTTCTTTTTTGCCGCCATCCTCACTCGCTTTTCACACCCATGTGTCTCCCACGCTACACCTGAGTCTTGCACAGTGAGTCTCATATGACTGGAAAGCTTTCCTACCAGTTTTGGTGCTGCTAACAACCAAACGTAGCTACAGAGTCTCACGTGATTGGCTCAGCCAATCACACTGGTCATAGGACGCCAATAGAGAACGTGATTTAACCCTTTCTGCACCAGTAGGTTAATGAGACGTAGACAGATCCGGGCTTTATTGGTGGGGACACATTATAGTCCATATCCATCCATTATAGTGGCTTTACCAGACAGTTACACTAAGTAAACTAAAATTCCTGAAATTGCAGTATCTTGTTGATTTTCATGAAATATGATGGACATGCAAGATTTATTTGTGTGTGTGTGTGTGTGTGTGTGTGTGTGTGTGTGCAGCAGTTGGACCCGCCGCAGCGAGAGCAGTTGAACAGCGCTTTAGCCTCTGTGGCTCTGCAGCTGCGTAGACTGGTGGAAATCAGCTGGTTAAGCGTCGTCATCGAGCCGGCCGACGATGAGGTACACACACTCTACACACACTCTGCACACTGTAACACTCTATGATATTCACAGGAGGCTCACCTCAGTGTAGTAATCAGCCAGACATGCAAACTATGTAATACAGGACTAACTGTTTGACCATAACATGCTAGTTTGCTATCAGTTACTCATTTAGAGTATTTATAGTACAGGAGCACTTACAGACTGTAGTTCATCTGATTCTCTGTATACTTTATTACTCTGTTCTTCAATGATCAGGACCCCCACAGGACCACCACAGAGCAGATACTATTAGGGAGGTGGATCATTCTCAGCACTGCAGTGACACTGACATGATGGCAGTGTGTTAGTGTGTGTTGTGCTGGTGTGATTGGAGTGTTTAAACACTGTGTCCACTCACTGTCCACTCTATTAGACACTCCTACTACTTGCTGGTCCACCTTGTAGATGTAAAGTCAGAGACAGTAGCTCATCTGCTGCTGCACAGTTTGTGTTCCTCTAGTCCTTCATCAGTGGACACAGGACGCCGCCGCCCACAGGACACCATTCATTGTCACTGCAGTGCTGAGAATGATCCACCTCCCTAATAGTACCAGCTCTGTGGTGGTCCTGTGGGGGTCCTGATCATTGAAGAACAGAGTAATAAAGTATATAGAGAATCAAATGAACTACAGTCTGTAAGTGTAGCTCCTGTATGGTCAGTGGAGCTGATATAGTGGACAGTGTGTGTAGAAAATGAAGTGTCTTCAAAGTAGTAACAGCATTCATTGTGAAGTTCTCACTCAACGTGAACATCAAATGCCTGACTCTGTACGTGTCTGGTGTCTGCAGGGGAATCCGATGGACTTCTCTAAGCGGAGCCGCAGCGCTAAATTCCGCCTGGTTCCCAAATTCAAGAGGGACAAAAACAACAAGAACAAGGAGACGTTCGCCACCCTTAACCTGCCTGGTAGGACCTTCCATTCAAATAGTTATTCAATTACCTGTTCCATTCAGTAGTTTTGGGACGAGCTGGAGGGATCCAGATCTGATCGTCCAATATCAGTACCCGACATCAATCAGATCCTCATAGCAGTGTTCCAACATACATGGTCTGTCTCAATACCTAGTGAGTCTCTAAGTAGGCTGTCTAGGTAGCAGCTGTGTAAGTAGCAGCGTTCTCTCCTCATCTCTCCTCATAAAACAGATTACTGAGACGCTCTAGTTAGAGAGAGACTGCGTCACTGCTTGTTTCCGCCCACTGCAGCACATGACCGGTGGTTTAGCTGGTTGCTAAGCTACTGGCCGGCTGTCCAAAACAACAACATAAAAATCCGCTAGCATAAATGCTAATGGCTCGAGTATAAAACTGCTAAATGGTGAGGGACTCGTTACAGAGTTGATAATAAAATACTGTTTTGTGTGATTATATGACCAGAAACACATTAAAACTCCAGAGAGAATCAAAATAACTCACATTTTAAAACCACTTCACTCGTAGATTTGCCTGCGGTAGATCATGGGATTGCCTTAGCGGCTGAGGAAGCGTTCGATATTTTGTTAAAGTCAGGTCTAAATAAGGTTCCTCAGTAAACAGCATGTTTAAGGTATGTAAGAATTGGGACAGTCTACATGTCGGGAGCGCATACTTTGACGTAAAAGGCTGCCTATGTAGGAGCTCAGTAGGTTTTGAGATGGACTCCTAGTGTCTTTTTTATGCATACATGTGGACACAGAGGTGCCCAGTCCTGGTCCAGGTAATGTACCACCCTGGAAAGTTCAGACCCAACACACCTGTAATATTACCTGGAACGGTTAGGTTATTAGATTAGATCAAAGTTATAACAGCCTGGAATAGGGCTACTCCTAACGATTAATTTCTTAATTGATTAATCTAACAATTCTTTTTTTTTTCCTCAGTTAGTCAATTAATCTAACAACTAATTTGTAGATTACTCTAATGTGAGTGTGTTAGGAAGTAAAATTTGTATTATTTTTTTATGGATTTGTAACCAATGGATGATAGTGTGCATATATATATATATATATATATATATATATATATATATATATATATATATATATATATATATATATATATATATATATATATATGCACACTATCATCCATTGGTAATATATATATATATAATTATATATATATATATATTTATATTTAAGCACGAGGAAAACGCATGGCCATTCTAGACTTAATGTATTAAAGGGTATCTTAAATACTCATGATCTATAAATGGTTAAAGACTAAGAGTCTACATTCTGACTTGACTTTTAGAGGCACAAATGACTCGTAGCCTACACGCCTCACATACAAGAACTCGGACAGTTTGTGGACTATATATTTTGGCAGAGAGTCGTTTGAGAAGCAGCTACGTGTGTTTAAAGCTCCCGCGGTGTCGAGAACAGTCTTAGGTTCTACACTGGACGATTAAGAAATGGTTAACAACAAGACTTTTCAAGTGACTCTACAGAAAGAAACATGTTACACGTGTTAATAATCTATAAATAATCTGCTAAGATAAGATAAACAGGTAAACAGGTGCAGTTCTGCTGCTGTGTTGATGAAGCTCTACGAGATGTTTGATCTTCAAGGTCTGGTGTATAGCAGTTGTACTGTTGTGATCATCTCCACTGTGCAGAGCTGACAGAGCACCACACTGTTGTGTTTCTGTGTGAAACACTCCCACAACACGAGAGATTGTTTGTAGCTGCAGCTCGCGCTCCAGATAAATCCATTGACACAATTCATAATTGAAGTTTAAAAAATACGTTCTTATACTCGCACACAGAGAGATATATGGACATGACAGCAGCTACAGAACGACGAGACAGTCTCTCAATCTGCTGATGTCACTGATTTATGCACGTCTAGACCACAAAATGCTTCAACTAAATGAGAGATTATCTTATTTACTGTTGTTGTTGTCCTTTAAGCTGTGGACCTGAATAAGGAGCTGAGATGTTTGTTTTCTCCTCAGTGCATCAGTGGGGTGTGGAGGAGGTGGCGGCGTGGCTGGAGCAGCTGTGTCTGTCCGAGTATAAGGAGATCTTCATCGGTCACGACGTGCGCGGATCAGAGTTACTGCACCTGGAGAGGAGGGACCTGAAGGTACTGTACCTGGACTCCAGTGTAGCCCACTCAGCTCAGCTCAACTGGGTTCAGCTCAGCTCAGCTGAGTAGGCAGTAGGAATGAGTAGCGAGGTGTGTTGAAGGGCCCACGTCACAGAAAAAACAATTGGTCTAATTATTCGTATTAAAATAGTTTGCTGTGGTACGTAAACACTCCACAGGCCTGTTTTAAATTTGATATGATGTCATAAAAACCAATGCATTCAAATATGTCTTCCTATTTGGTGGTTTTGTGATGTCATAAAAACCAATGCATTCAAATATGTCTTCCTATTTGGTGGTTTTGTGATGTCATAAAAACCAATGCATTCAAATATGTCTTTCTATTTGGTGGTTTTGTGATGTCATAAAAACCAATGCATTCAAATATGTCTTCCTATTTGGTGGTTTTGTGATGTCATAAAAACCAATGCATTCAAATATGTCTTCCTATTTGGTGGTTTTGTGATGTCATAAAAACCAATGCATTCAAATATGTCTTTCTATTTGGTGGTTTTGTGATGTCATAAAAACCAATGCATTCAAATATGTCTTTCTATTTGGTGGTTTTGTGATGTCATAAAAACCAATGCATTCAAATATGTCTTTCTATTTGGTGGTTTTGTGATGTCATAAAAACCAATCCCTTCACCACAGCACTTTAATATGCTTGTTTATATAAGGACGGTTTTAGTCTGGACAATCAGTGTGAATAGGCAGGGCTAACTGGCTGAATGAGTGGATATAAGTAAATGTGTTGGCTTTTGTGACATCACAAAGACATTAAATCCAAAACATGCTGTTTGGTTTGCAAACATAGCCTGAGGAAATAAACACCACATTCCAAAACAGTAGTGTTGTTAGTCAGATACTGGATAAAAGTCTTTTATTAAAATTAATGAAATAGATATTTTCCCTGGTATGGGCCCTTTAACTGGATTTGATTCGGAGGGACTTAAATTAACCCTTTTGTTGCATGTTTGTTTTTAGGATCTGGGCGTGACGAAGGTGGGGCATATGAAGCGGATCCTGCAGGGCATCAGGGACCTGAGCCGGAACAGCACGGCCAGCGAAGCCTAGCGCAGCTGTATGCACACTCAGACCGGCCAATCAGCTCACAGGGACCAGCTCGGCCTTGCCAATCAGATTGCAGGGCTCGTCCAGAGTTGGCTCTCCATCAGAACTTAACCAATCAGCACAGTGCCTTCGGCTCGTACACCTGTGACATGACAGCCTTCAGGGGAAACCTGCTCTCACTGCCGCACCAGCGGCTGGTGGGGTTTGGGGTGGGGGTTATACGAAAGGGCTCCCAGTGATATCAGAGGTGGAGCAGGACCAAACTGACCAATCACAAAAAAAAAGAAAACCGAGCGAGGGACCTCTAGTGGCCGACAAAGGAAACACAAACAGAGAGGGGGGTTCATGCTGCGTGTTTTGGGGGCTGTTATGTCTGTTATGTACGTCTGGCTGTGCTGCCGCTGTAGAATGTACACAGATATTTGTTTGGGAGGGGGGATTTGCAAGCAGGGTCTTTCGAGTGCCACAGGTCCTTCAGAGTTTTCCTACACCCTTTAAATGCAGCAGCTGACGTTCACACTATGTTTAAATCTCACGGACCAATAGAAATGCTCCAAAATAGCATAGAAAAAAAAATCTGGTTCCATTGACTTACATTACAAGTAAAGAAAGCTACTATTTTGTTAGTGGTGAAATAACCAGCAAACAGATTGAGACACAAAGACAATCAGGTAGAAGTGTGTTGGCCATGTGATCAGTTGTTGGTGAGCTGTGCACTAGCAAAAAAGTGTGCAGCCCATTATAAACAAAGAAAATAAGCCCTCAAAAGACGTGTACAGTTTGAACCCCCTAAAGGAACAAAGCGGGATGTAGGGTGTGACATCAGTGCCATGAAACTCACTATATTTCAGCCATTCTCTCTCTCTCTCTTTATCTTTCTATCTATCTATCTATCCATCTATCCATCTATCTATCTATCTATCTATCTATCTATCCATCTATCCATCTATCTATCTATCTATCTATCTATCTATCTATCTATCTATCTGAAGGCTTACATGCGTCACGACAATCAGTCAGTCAGTCAGTCACTTGAGAAACACTGGCTGATTAAAGTCCAGGTTTACCAGATCAATTCAAACCTACAACATAATCTACCCCAGAGTGAGTGAGAGTGAGAGAGAGAGAGAGAGAGAAAGAGAGTGTGACTGAGTGAGTGAGTGTGTGTGTAGATCTTTTCTGTCTGAGCATCTTCAATATGCCTTAATCAGTCCAGCGCACAACAATCTCATATCATCACTGGGCCTTGTTAGTTTTGGGCTGTGTTTTAGGTTTGGGCTGTGTGTTAGGTTTGGGCTGTGTGTTAGGTTTGGGCTGTGTGTTAGGTTTGGGCTGTGTTTTAGGTTTGGGCTGTGTGTTAGGTTTGGGCTGTGTTTTAGGTTTGGGCTGTGTGTTAGGTTTGGGCTGTGTGTTAGGTTTGGTCTGTGTGTTAGGTTTGGGCTGTGTGTTAGGTTTGGGCTGTGTGTTAGGTTTGGTCTGTGTGTTAGGTTTGGGCTGTGTGTTAGGTTTGGGCTGTGTGTTAGGTTTGGGCTGTGTGTTAGGTTTGGGCTGTGTGTTAGGTTTGGTCTGTGTGTTAGGTTTGGGCTGTGTGTTAGGTTTGGGCTGTGTGTTAGGTTTGGTCTGTGTGTTAGGTTTGGGCTGTGTGTTAGGTTTGGGCTGTGTGTTAGGTTTGGGCCATGTTAGTTGGGCTGTATGTTAGGTTTGGGCTGTGTGAGCTTTGGGCTGTATGTGCTGTGGAGTGTATGTTAGCTTTGGAGTAGGTTTGGAGTGAACGTTAAGTTTGAGTGTACGCTAGGTTTGAATGTGTGTTAGGTTTGGAGTATAAGTGCTTTGGAGTGAATGTTAGATTTGAGTGTATGCCAGGTTTGGGTGTGTTAGGTTTGGGCTGTGTGTTAGGTTTGGGCTGTGTGTAAGGTTTGGTCTGTGTGTTAGGTTTGGTCTGTGTGTTAGGTTTGGGCTGTGTGTAAGGTTTGGTCTGTGTGTTAGGTTTGGTCTGTGTGTTAGGTTTGGTCTGTGTGTTAGGTTTGGGCTGTGTGTTAGGTTTGGGCTGTGTGTTAGGTTTGGGCTGTGTGTAAGGTTTGGGCTGTGTGTTAGGTTTAGGGTGTATGAGCTTTGGGCTGTATGTGCTGTGGAGAGTATGGTAGCTTTGGAGTAGGTTTGGAGTGAACGTTAGGTTTGAGTTTACGCTAGGTTTGAATGTGTGTTAGGTTTGGGTGTGTTAGGTTTGGGGTGAATGCTACTTTTGGGCTGTATGTTAGCTTTGCAGTGTATGGTAGCTTTTGGTGTATGTTAGCATTGGAGTGAATGCTCTTTTTGGAGTGTATGTTAGCTATGGGTCGTATGTTAGCTGTGGGTCGTATGTTAGCTGTGGGTCGTATGTTAGCTGTGGGTCGTATGTTAGCTGTGGGTCGTATGTTAGCTGTGGGTCGTATGTTAGCTGTGGGTCGTATGTTAGCTGTGGGTTGTATGTTAGCTGTGGGTCGTATGTTAGCTGTGGGTCGTATGTTAGCTGTGGGTTGTATGTTAGCTGTGGGTCGTATGTTAGCTGTGGGTCGTATGTTAGCTGTGGGTCGTATGTTAGCTGTGGGTCGTATGTTAGCTGTGGGTCGTATGTTAGCTGTGGGTCGTATGTTAGCTGTGGGTCGTATGTTAGCTGTGGGTCGTATGTTAGCTGTGGGTCGTATGTTAGCTGTGGGTCGTATGTTAGCTGTGGGTCGTATGTTAGCTGTGGGTTGTATGTTAGCTGTGGGTCGTATGTTAGCTGTGGGTCGCATGTTAGCTGTGGGTCGCATGTTAGCTGTGGGTCGCATGTTAGCTGTGGGTCGTATGTTAGCTGTGGGTCGTATGTTAGCTGTGGGTCGTATGTTAGCTTTGGGCCATATGTGCTTTGGGGTGTATGTTTTTTGGGGTTTTTTGGGTTTGTTAGCATTGGACTGTATGTTAGCTTGTACGTTAGCTTTGGGCTACATGTTAGCAGTGGGGCGTATGTTAGTGTGTTGGGGCTGTGTGTTAGTATTAGGACGCGTTAGAGTTAGGAAGTGCGTTAGTAATTCATTTCAAGCAAGTGGACAGGAAAGACTGAGGTAAAATAACTTGCAATTATATATAAAATACCATAGTTGTGTCAGGATCAGTCCACCTAAAACTCAGAAACAAAGAATCATATTAAAGTCAGAATCAAAACATAAGGTGCATTTACATTTTCAGTGTAATGTGAAGCAGGAATTGTAGTCTGTACCTGAGCTGTTGACCGAACCCCTGTTGCTGTCACGTCTCTCATCTTTCCGTCCATGTTTCTTCTGTTCTCTTCTCCGAGGCTGGTCAGACTGGAATACACATCCCAAATCCTTAAAACATTCCACTGGATGCCTAAATATCTATATTGAAGTCACTCAGATACAGTATTATAGAGTAATATTTGTGTTGGTGAACTCTCGGTCAGGTTTAAAGCTAGTGCTGAGGTTCGGACTGAGCCTCAGGATTACTGTGCTGTCACAGACTGCCGGCGAACGCTGTACAGCCCACGCAGCCACTCCGAACCGCGTCTCCGTGCGTATGTGAGCGTGCGACTATTCATATCACGTGTCCTGGAGGCTGCCAGCAGTGTCGGCTCTGCCTGTTCGATATTTATTAATAAGTTATAACGGAATATACATATGCTGTCTTTGTCTTTGGTTTCTGTTTCTGTTCTGTGTACATAGGCCGAGTCTAAGACTGTAAATAGGTTCTTAATGTACAGTGGATCATTCTGGATTAAAATCTGCGCTGTGTTAAACGTCTCCTGTTTCAGATTCTCATCTGTAAATGTCATTGTGAAGAGTCATGTGTATATTTTGGGGTTTTTTTTGGATCCCCATTAGCTCCTATAATGATAGCAGCTAATCTTCCTGGGGTCCATTAGACATAAATCACAACAACTAACAAACACACATTAGCTTTATATGTACACAATGATCAAAAAGATCATAAAGGAGTTCCACTCTTTGATAGCTTTGGAAATTACTGATCAGCACATGTGGTTAGGTCTTATATATATATATATATATATATATATGTCTATCATGATCCATTCCATTAGTAACCCTCTAGCATCCACTTGGAATACTATAGCAACTGCCTAGCAACACCCTAGCAACCATCCGGAATGCCATAGCAACACTCTACCAACCACTTGGAATGCTTAGGGGCCACATAACATATAAACTTTGCAAACGCCCTCTGTTTTCTCCAGGAAATGCATTTTTCTAATTTATCATTATACATGTTTCCCACCAGGAAGCGTGGAGTGAAGTGGTCTTTATTAGCATTCCTCAATATAACTCATATACATTAGGATGAACCCACACCAGACAATACACATACACAACATGACTACGCCAGACAATACACATACACACGACTACAGTCCTGTGACTGCTGATGAAGGACTACACATTTTAGCATTCCATTACACCAGTCAACACACATAAACAACATAACTACACTAATAACTACACCAGTCAACACACACAACAACATAACTACACCAATAACTACACCAGTCAACACACATAACAACATAACTACACCAATAATTACACCAGACAATACACATACACAACATAACATAACTATGCCAATAACTACACCAGACAATACACATACACAACATAACTACAGCAGACAATACACATACAGAACATAACTACACCAGACAACACACATAACAACATAACATAATTACACCAATAATTACACCAGACAATACACATACACAACATAACTACACCAATAACTACACCAGTCAACACACATAACAACATAACATAACTACACCAGACAATACACATACACAACATAACTACACACGACAATACACCTACAGAACATGGCTACACCACTCAAGACACATACACAACATAACAACTACACCAGTCAACACACATAACAACATAACTATACCAGTCAACACACATACACAACATAACTACACCAATAACTACACCAGACAACACACATAACAACATAACATAACTATGCCAATAACTACACCAGACAACACACATAACAACATAACATAACTACAGCCATAACTACACCAGACAATACACATACACAACATAACTACACACGACAATACACCTACAGAACATGGCTACACCACTCAACACACATACACAACATAACAACTACACCAGTCAACACACATAACAACATAACTATACCAGTCAACACACATACACAACATAACATAACTACACCAATAACTACACCAGTCAACACACATAACAACATAACATAACTACGCCAATAACTACACCAGACAACACACATAACAACATAACTATACCAGTCAACACACATAACAACATAACATAACTATGCCAATAACTACACCAGAAAATACACATACACAACATAACTACACCAATAACTACACCAGACAACACACATAAAAACATAACATAACTACAGCAATAACTACACCAGACAATACACATACACAACATAACTACACTAGACAGTACACATAAACAACATAACTATACCAGACAACATATATACACAACATAACATAACTAGACAATACACCTACATAACTAAGTTATTATTATTATCATTATTATTATTACTTATATTTCTGCACTGAAAGGTTTACTCTCTGTTATTTTGGATTCATGTGAATTTAGTGTGTTACATCAGTGAGCTCACTAAATAAGATTATTTGACATATTTGAAAATAAACCAACTTAATAAGCAAAAAGTCTTTTAAAAAAATGTCTTTGCGTTGGCCGGGAATCGAACCCGGGTCAACTGCTTGGAAGGCAGCTATGCTCACCACTATACCACCAACGCTTGGCGGGAAACGCTGCTCTCCAAAGCGGTAAAAACTCAAACAGACCGTGAGCGCGCGCTGCTGTTCTCTCGCTGTTCCAGTGTTATTCCCGCTGCTTTCACCGCAGCTTTCTCCTCATTAACTGTCTGTTCTGTGATTCCTAGTCCTGTAATCGAGCCCGAATCGCCTTACTGGGCCGCTATCGCTCCGTGTTTCACCGCTAACTCGATGTTTTTCATTTAAAGGCTTTAATTTCTGGGATTTAAACGCACAGTCGCATTTACAAAGACATTATTATTAAACATCTGTAGCGCTAAGCTAGCAGCGCACAGGATGGAGCTCAGCTAAGCTAACGCAGCTGTTTGTGAGAGTTATTAACTATCCTGTGGGAAATTCAGTGACTATATATTTTTTTTCCAAATAGCCTGTAATTATTTTTTAGAGTTAGTAATTTAGTCGTTCACGACAGCCGAATCCGCTCCGTTGGGTTAGCTTTAAGAGTAGCATTAGCGTTAGCACTCAGGAGAGTAGTTTACAGCACATTCAGGCGATTTACATGGATTTATTCGGCGACCTGCCAGCACCGACTAACACAGGTTAGTTACTCATATATTTAACATGTATGACATAACAGCTGCGCTAACCATTTTTAATAAATTACTATAATAAACGCTCGTTATGAGCTACGCTATTAGCCTGGCTAGCAGGTGTAGCTAGCTTCACACAGCAGTGATAAAATATTTCTGCAAACTGCTTAAACAGATTGTGCTGCGAATCTGTCAGGGAACGTTTGTGTCTGAATTAAAATGATTTGCACGACTGTTTGAGCTCTATGTGCTTTATTTTAGTAAAGAAATACTGCTACTCAGTAAGGGACCCATTATTGAGCGTAAGAAATGCGTTGCTGCAGTTAGCTTTATATTCAATTTCCCCGTTCCACCTTAAATGATGCACCTTTGTCCGTTCCACCTTAAATGTTAGGAGTGTTGGGATTAAGAGGAGGACCTGTTATTGAGCATAAACCTGAAGAAGGATGTGGGTAAACTTAGCTTTATATTCGAATTCCCCGTGCCACCTTAAATGATGCACCTTTGTCCGTTCCACCTTAAATATTAGAAGTGTTGGGATTCGGGGGGACCAGTTATTGAATGTAAACCTGAAGAAAGATGTGGCTAAAGTTAGCTTC
This sequence comes from Megaleporinus macrocephalus, assembly GCA_021613375.1. Lineage (NCBI taxonomy): Eukaryota > Metazoa > Chordata > Actinopteri > Characiformes > Anostomidae > Megaleporinus > Megaleporinus macrocephalus. The sequence goes on from CM038716.1 coordinate 6,661,238, forward strand.
TTATTCGAATTCCACGTTCCACCTTAAATGGTGCACCTTTCAGGTTCCACCTTAAAATGTTAACAGTGTTGCGATTGAGAGGGGACCCGTTATTGAGCGTAAACCTGAAAAAAGACGTGGCTGAAGTTGGCTCCTTTTTTAATTCTCCGTTCCACCTTAAACGGTGCAGCAGCTACATTAGGCACCAGAATGTAACTGCTGCACCATTTAAGGTGGAACAGGGAATTCAAATAAGGAGCTAACTTCAGAAAGCAAGCAGTTGTCACACTTCGTAAACCCACCACTGCTTAATCATACAGCTTAAGTTAAAGGGGAATTCCAGTGATGTTCCAAAATTCAGGGGTTTAGATGTCAAACATTGTCATTTAGAGTGAGTTTGGTGTGAGATTGTTGATTGTAGACACCCAGATGTTATGTACAGTGGTGGTGATGTGAAGCTATGATGCGGTTTGCCTTAATCCTAAAGTACAATTAATCTTATTTGTTAATTCTGCTCAACTCTGTAATTTTCTTTGTGAACAGGTACTGGAGTTAAAAATGAAGTGCCCCAAGAACAGGAGGACTGTGGAGAGAAGCGGAAACGGGAAGATAACCTGGAGGACACGCAGGTGGACGAGAAGAATAAGGCGGAAAAGAAAGTTTGTAAAGGTTTTCAGCACTTCCACACCAACTCTGTCTGCAGAGTGAGCATGTTTGGTGTATGTGTGATGTAATCATTAAGGTATAGATGTAACTGTTGGCGCTGTGTTTGTGTTATTGTTTGTGTTGTATCAGGACTGGCTAAGCTGAAGGGCTTTGTGGCAGCACGGCGTGGAGAACGGGAGGAAATGCAGGACGCTCATGTTCTCTTACCAGACCTCAGCGCAAGCGTGCAGACGCTACCGGCCCAAGTGTGAGTTAACAAACTAGATCCTTTCATGAAATCAGAGTCACTGGCACCTCTGCCTTCTGCACCAGTTATACTGATTACATGTTTTGATTTCTGGTGTAGAATTACTTAGGAGCTGAACAGCCAGACGTGAGATGTTATAATAATAATAATAATAATAATAATAATAATAATAATAATATATATATATATATTTTTAATGTATTCACTTTTTAGGGCATGAGTAATAAGGCAATGTATTTTATGAATAGGAGCTATTGTAGTCAAAGACATACATTATACTGCCAAATGTATGTATTCACGCACCCATCTAAATAATTTAATTCAGGTGTTCCAATCACTTCTATGGTAACTGGTGCATAAAACCAAGTACCTACTCATGCAGACTGAACGCCACCTGTGCAAGTCCAGTCGTGAAATTTCTTCACTACTAAATATTCCAGTCGACTGTCAGTGGTAAAATAAGAGTTACTACAGACCTCCAAACTTCATGTGGCCTTCAGATCAGCTTAAGAACAGATCGTAGAGAGTTTCATGGAATGTGTTTCCATGGCCGAGTAGCTGCATTCAAGCCTTACATCACCAAGCACAATGCAAAGTGCTGAATGCAGTGGTGTAAAGCACACCGCCACTAGACTAGAGCAGTGGAGACGTGTTCTCTAGAGTGATGAATGATGCTTCTCCGTCTGGCAATCTGATGGACGTGTCTGGGTTTGGTGGTTGCCAAAGTGGTACTTGTCTGACTGCATTGTGGCGTGTGTAAAGTTTGGTGGAGGGGGGATTATTGTGTGGGGTAGTGGTGGGCTCAGACCCTTAGTTGTAGTGAAAGGAACTCTTAATGCTTCAGCAGAACAAGAGATTTTGGACAATTTCATGCTCCCAACTTTGTGGGGACAGTTTTGGGACGACTCCTTTCTGTTCCAACATAACTGCCCACCAGTTCACAAAGCAGCTCCATAAAGACATGAAGGAGCGAGTTTGGTGTGAAAGAACTTGACTGGCCTGCACAGAGTCCTGACCTCAACCTGATGGAACACCTTTGGGATGAATTAGAGCGGAGACTGCGAGCCAGACCTTCTCGTCCAACATCAGTGTCTGACCTCACTAATACACTTCTGGAAAAACGGTCAAACATTCCCATAAACACTCTCCTAAACCGTGTGGGGAGACTTCCCAGAAGAGTTGAAGATGTTATAGCTGCAAAGGTTGGGCTGACATCATATTAAACCCTATGGATTAAGAATGGATTGTCACTCAAGTTTATATATGTGTGTGAAGGCAGACAAACGCCTACTTTTGGCAATATAGTGTATGTATATAACGTCTAGATATGAATTTCAACATTTTTCTTTCCTCTGAAGCTGTAAGTTCACATCTGATATGTAAACATTCCTGACACCATAAGCCTAGGTGACATCAGTTCAGTCTTGAATAAATGTTTAGAATGATTCTGATTGTTTTCTGTCCATGTGTAGGTCCAGGCTGGCGTATTTTGCTGTGTTTGATGGCCACGGTGGAGCCCGAGCATCTCAGTTTGCAGCCGAAAATCTGCATCACACGCTGATCAGCAAGTTCCCCAAAGGTAAAAATCAATAAAGCACTAAAGGCCTCTTCATCCCAGGTCCGTTCTTCTGCAGGATTATGAAAGCTGTGCACTGCACTGCACTCTTTGTTCAGGTGAAGTGGAGAATCTGGATAAGCTGGTGAAGAAATGTCTACTGGATTCATTCCGCCAGACTGACGAGGAGTTCCTGAAAAAGGCCTCGAGCCAGTGAGTTCATGTGTTTAAATGATAGGCTTGTTTGCTTTTCTTCGTGCTGTAGCGTCTCCCATGTTGTGTGCAGATACCACATATTTACTCCTTCAGTAAACTACTTAACTCTTTGATTTGCACTTGTATTCTGGGTTAAATTGTTGGTTTTCTCTCTATTGTCAGTATGTGTGAACCAATTACATGCCAAAACAACTTCATTTATTTGAAATGTATCAGTCATCATTCATATATCAGGCAGTTTTGGATGTACAAGAAATAAAAACAGCTACAAGTGTTGAAAATATTTCTTACATACTATGCCCATCTGTTGAAGTGAGTCTGAGATACAGATGGCCATCACACCAAATGCTACAGAGGTTACAAGAAGTTTATGGTTCTGCCAGTCACGTCATTTTATGGCTGCAACCTTACAAGGAAACTGGCCCAAAACCAGGAGATAACGACAGATGAACCGTGGAGGCAGGCCTATATGACTGTGCAGTTGCCAGTTTAAGACAGACCTTTCTTAGAGCATGTCTGTACCACGGTATCTTCAAGAATAGAGCATATACTCTGAACTGGTCTCCCTCTTCATTTTGACGGCAAGTAAAGAAGTTACAACACAAGCAAGCTTAAACATGTTTGGACGAGGTCTTGGTGTCAGAGACAGACTGATCTGAGCTTTTTAAAACATGTGTTACAGGAAGCCAGCATGGAAGGATGGTTCTACAGCCACGTGTCTACTGGCTGTGGATGATGTTCTATATGTAGCCAACCTGGGAGACAGCAGAGTGAGTAGATAACCTTCAAAGGTTAAAAAATGAATGGTGGAGCAGCTGAAAGTCTGTGAATGACAGTGAGTATGTTATGTTACAGTGACTGTATATAACTGCAGATCAGTCACTGCTTTATAACACCTGTTACAGCTCCTCATGATGTCTTTTATTGTAGAACCGTTAGGGTTAGGGTGGGGGGGCACTGTGGCCTTTATGCTACCAATCTTTTTGCATATTTTCTCACTGCATTCTTCAGATCTTATCCTCTGCCTGCTATTTTTGTGTTTCAATGCCATTGTGGAAATGAAGTAACCGATCAATACTGAAAAAACTAGAAATATAGCTCACTTAACAAGCAGCCTATGAGAATCTGTAAACAGTAGGGGTGTGAGAAAATATCAAAATATCGAATATTGGGATAATATGTTTGGTGATACTGTATCGATTCTCAAAAACACAGGATCCATACACAGATTCCTGACAGACAGTAACTCACTGTGTGTTGGTTTAAACATTTGACCGCTAGATGGCAGTGTTGTAATGCATTTTCCGCTCCACTCCAACATTAACAAGCAGCACATGGGTGCAACACTCTTTTAAGCATTAGCAAACCTGTTCATACAGTGGTGTGTTTTAATAGTCGGATTTGAAAAATTGCAGTATATCACTTTGCCTGCAATATACTGAATCATGACCGTTGTATCACGATACATATTATATTGCTAGGTTCTAGTAAGTCAGCGGTTTAATTTGCAGTTTGTGACCTGATTGGTTAAACAGTCAACCAATGTACTAGAGGTTAAAATCTGCTCGACCTTTCTGCTGAGTGTAAGGCAGATTTCCCCACAATGCAACCTGCCCATGAACAGAGCGCACCTTAGAAATAAACCGAAAGGCTTCACTTTTGAACCAGCCTTAACCCTCATGCTCACTGTTTACCTGTGGCGCTGACACTGTTGCTGTCGTGTGTTTGTCTCGTGTTGCAGGCTGTGTTGTGTCGTATGGAACAGACAGAGAGTGGAGAAGAAAACTGTGTTACTCTGGCTCTCAGTAAAGAACACAACCCCACCATCTATGAGGAGCGCATGAGGATACAGCGGGCCGGAGGAACAGTCAGGTCTGTCTGTGTTTATCATTTGGACTAGTTTATCATTTCTTGAAAAGTGGATAACTTGGATAATAATACTATTGTAACTAATAATACCCGATTTGAGTGTCCATTTGTATGTATGCGCTTCACTGGCATGTGGACAGATGTGTGGGTGCTATATCGGAGTACTTGGAAAGGCAAGGCTTCTTTATGGCATACGAAGACACCTTGCATTTTCTTACATTTGACTTCATATATTTTAATAGAAGTGATCCAGTGATGATTGTAGTCTGCTGAGTAATTTGGTGTAGGTCAGGGATTCCTAAACCTTATACATAATCGAATGTGTGTGTGTGTGTGTCTGTGAAGAGATGGGCGTGTGTTGGGTGTGTTAGAGGTGTCCCGCTCTATAGGTGATGGTCAGTATAAGCGTTGCGGGGTGATCTCTACCCCTGACCTGCGCCGCTGCCAACTCAGCTCGAAAGACAGGTGAGTCTCACACACGTACAGTCTCATATAAGAGTTTGAAGAACCCTGAGCCATTTTAAATGTGATTTTGTTTTTCAAGCAACAAGAAATGCCAGTTTTCTGATAATTTCAGACCACAGTTAAGGGGCAGTCATGGGCTAAAAATTAGAGATCCAGTCTTGTGACCGGAAGGTCGCCAGTTTGATCCCCAGGACCAGCAGGACGCAACTGAAGTGTCCTTGAGCAAGGCACCTAACCCCTAACTACTCCCTGGGCACTGTAAATAGGGCTGCCCACTGCCCCCTAGGTTGTGTGTTCACTAATGTGTGTATAAGTAGGTGTTTCACAAGTGCCAAATAGTTCTAAATTCAATTCACTTTATATTTATTTGAGTTTAACATTTGGTAAAATGCATGAATTTCTTAAATGAGCCATAAATTGTTTCTCCTTACCAAGCTTTATTCTGTTGTAACTTCTTTACTTGCCGTCCAATTGACGAGGGAGACCAGTTCAGAGTATATGCTTTATTCTAAAAGAGACCATGGTCCAGACATTCTCTAAGAAAGGTCTTATAGGCCTGCGTTCATGGTTCATCTGGCCCGTGTGACCCGTCTGGATAAGTTATCTCCTGGAGTTTCCTGCCTGGACCATAAACTTCTCCTAAGCTGTGTAGCATTTGGTGTGACAGTCATCTGTATAAACAATCTTTTTTAACATAGTATTTAAGAAACATTTACAAAAATTCCAGGATAAATGAGCTGGCATTGCGCAGAAGTCTCTCTCTAGATGGATGTTCACTTATTTTCACTTAGAAAATCAACAAGAAATTTGAAATTTACATATACCCACCTCATTATCCAGAACTCATTCTTTAATTAATTTGTTTAGTGCTAAGACTTACTGTAGATGTTTGTCGACCCGTGTTTAGGTTCGTGATTCTGGCCTGTGATGGACTTTTCAAAGTATTCTCTGCAGAAGAAGCTGTTAAATTTGTCAACAAGATTCTACAGGTGGGTACACGTTAGTAGACGTGCATGAATATTTTAATGTGCTGCCATGATTACTTGAATAAACTAAATCCCTCAAAAACATGTAATTGGGGCGTCAAAAGATTTGTGGCATTGAGGAGCTGTTAGAAGAAGTTTTTTGCCAACATCCTTAACATATGGAATAAAACCACACCAGCTGGATCTGGATCCCAAGTTGGGTTGATATGAAAAAACAAATCCACAGTAAACACTAAAAATGTGGTTTTGTTGTACAGCCAGTTTGGGAGATAGCTGTGTGTTTGGCAACGCAACAACCAGCCCTGATGCGTCCTAACCTGCAAGCAAAAAGCAGAAATTCTAATGACTGATGTTCTCTGTTTCTCTCTGCAGGACAGAGGCCTGGAGGGGAAGGACCGGCAGGTGCTTGAGGGGGCAGAACGCTACGAGGCAGCTTGTCAGCGATTGGCCACCGAGGCTGTGAGGCGGGGCTGTGCAGACAACGTTACTGTCATTCTTATTTTGATCGAATACTGACGAACATTTACATCTTCAACACAGGAGCAGAGCGCTGAAGTGGAACTGTGATTACTGGAGTGCAGTCATTATTATTCTTTTTTTTATATACTTGGGAATTTCAAATGATTTTTTTCAGAGTTTGCATGTGGACCGGTTGTGGCTGCTTACGATGAAATAAAAAAAAAAAACACATTTACGCCTGTGTTCTAGTCTGTTCGTATAAATTTGGCTCTTAATTATTTACATTTGAGAATAGGACGGAACTGATGCAGCAACATGACTACAGAACGAGCAGTAATTATATAATCACTATATTGCCAAATGTATTCGCTCGTCTGCCTTCACACACATATGAACTTGAGTAACATCCCATTCTTGAATTAAGGGGCCGAGCCCAACTTCTAAGAAACCATCCCACATCATTATCCTGCCTCCACCAAACTTTACACTCGGCCATCCATCGGATTGCCAGACAGAGAAGTGTGATTGGTCACTCCAGAGAACATGTCTCCACTGTTCTAGAGTCCAGTAGCGGCTTGCTTTACTCCACTGCATCCAACGCTTTGCATCGCGCTTGGTGATGTAAGGCATGGATGCAGCTGCTCAGCCATGGAGACCCATTCCATGAAGCTCTCTATACTCTGTTCTTAAGCTGATCTGAAGACCACATGAAGTTTGGAGGTCTGTAGTGATTGACCCTGCAGAAAGTTGGCCAGCTCTGTGCAATATGCTCCTCAGCATCTGCTGACCCGCTCTGTCATTGTACGTGGCTACCACTTGGTGGCTGAGTTGCTGTCGTTCTCAGACACTTCCACTTTGTTATAACACCACTGACAGTCGACTGTGGAATATTTAGTAGTGAGGAAACTTCACGACTGGACTTGTTGCACAGGTGGTGTCCTATCACGGTACCACGCTGGAGTTCACTGAGCTCCTGAGAGCAACCCATTCTTTCACTAAGGTGTGTAGAAGAAGTCTGCATAACTAGGTACTTGGTTTTTTACACCTGTGGCCATGAAAGTGATTGAAATTTTTTTGCACCTTTCCAGCCATTTATTAATGTTTGTATATCATGGCTATCCAAAGAAAAAAAAGACAATAAAAGACAACAGCTGAGATCAAATGATGTAAAAATGTAGAAAAAAATTGAAGATACATGTTTTTTGGGTCCTGACAGTATTTTATTCGTGACAACAATATAAATCAAAATAAACAATACTATCAATATAAAATATTTTAATATTCTATGTAAATAGCATGATTCGTAGGTATTGGTATCAGAATGGACAATTTGTTAAATTTGGAGAGGCCAAAAACTTTACTTTTAATGCAAGTTAATGAAACCAAAATCATTTACAGGTGAGTTTGGGGCATTTCTTTTGGTCCATACATCATGAAATTTGAGCTGTTGTGTTCACATGATATAGAAAACTTTTTTTTAGACTCCAGTGATCTATTTTATTACACAATATTTAATTATGATAGTATTTTTTACTGTATAGTTTACTCATAAATATTTACTTCCTTATTCTCTTTTGAGGTTTAATTCATTCTCAGCTCCTCCACTTTTTCACATTGTCAATAAATGCTGGATGGCCTAAAACGTTTAGCCCTTCCATAATTTACTCAGCACTTCTTGCAAAGTACTTTTGTTTTACTCTTTGAAGACTTTCTGCTACTTTAACCGCAGTCAGAATTTTATTTGAGTATTAGTTTTTATTTTAATATGAGTTTAGACCAATGCTTATAGTTTGGGGAGACTTTTATTTTGTAAAGCCTCATTAACGGTTCACCTAAAACACTCTTCACTTCGCAATAAACCTCCAGAAAGCACCGTTTAAATAAGCGGAATGAAAATTTGTGTGTAGTTAAGCGTTGTATCCGCGTTTTAAAATATGTATATGTCATGTTTATCGCTGCGGTATGTGTTTTATATATATATGTTTTATTTTATTATTATCTTATATCCGGCAAGTTCCGCCTCCTTTGTTGGCGGATTGGCTGGTATTGTTCCGGCTCCTGCGCTGCGATTGGCCGGCTGTTGATAGCAAGAGCTCACCGATTGGGCAGTTGAGAAATCGCTCACAACACCAGCGCTTCGGCAGAGCACAGCGATTAAAAACGTAAACAAGTTATTAAAAATCGTTTTTATATATTTAATACACAGACATAACGAGAACATTGTGTCTAAATGTGCACGTATCAATAAAAAAATGCCAAAAAATGTATGTAATAAACAAGCTTTCTCATATTCAGGCTGCTAGTGCTTGTGAGCCAATCACAGCGCAAGGGGCGGGGTTTATGATGCGTTTCCCCCGATGATGCGCTTCCCGTTTCCCGTTAGTCTGTAAACGAGCGGCACAGAATAATATTAATACAGACGTAAACAACAAAACATCAACAACAACAACAACAGATCGACTGCGGCAGCAGAGAGACGCACAGAGGTATTGGCGCCGGAGTGATGCTGTACGTTCTGCTGTGAAGGTAAATCCGGGTTTTAGCCGCAGTATGGACGGATTCCTGCAGTTTGAGGAGTGCGTGCGGGACTCGCCCTCATTCAGGTACACAGTAACCACCTGCACAACAAACAAACAAACAAATTCATTCATTCGTGCATTTATTTAATCTCCTGTTGTTTCTGACGTCGCCGCAGACAGTCGCTGGAGCAGCAGGAGGGTGACGTAGAGGAGCTGGAAGCTCGCATAGAAAAGGTGATGTTACTGTGTTTCCAGAGCCAACAACATCAACCTTATTAGAAGCACTTGTTTTCCACTCTAGTTTATCAGCCCCCACTACCTCAGAGTCACTGGTCAGTTTCTAAACACATGATCGCTGTTGTCCAGATATTAATTGGGTGGTGGTCCAGTCTCAGCACAGCAGTGTTTCTAGGTTTGTCATTTGCACATCATGTCAGGACATACATGCACTGAAATGCTTGTAGTGTGTGTGTGTGTGTGTGTGTGTGTGTGTGTGTGTGTGTGTATATTGCAGCCCTATCCATAGTACCCCGGGAGCAATTGACGGTTAGGTGTCTTGCTCAAGACTGCTTCTGTCCTCTTCTGTCAGTTCAAGTCAAGTTTATTTATATAGTGCTTTTTACAACGATGTTGTCTCAGAGCAGCTTTTTATATGTTGTAACAGACAGTTACAACATACATCCCCCAGTGAGCAAGCCAGGGGTAACAGTGGCAAGAACACCTCCCTCAGACTGGAGGAAGAAACCTTGGGAGGAACCAAGACTCACAAGGGGAGACCCATCCTCCTCTGGTCAAACAGTATTTATAGTTTAATAAACTAAATACCAAAGAAAAGAGTCTCTGTTTAAAATCTGGATAGCAAAGCTTTAGAAGCTGCACAGGTAGAGGCAGTCTCTGACTGAGGCAGTCTCTGACTGAGGCAGTCTCTGACTGAGGCAGTCTCTGACTGAGGCTTTATGTAAAGTGGGCGTGAGCTGAAACAGTGAATCTCAATGCTGGTGCATCTGGATGGTGTACAGTGATGTAACTGAGGGTGTAGCAGTTCACACAGATGGACAGGTGAGCTGGCTGGTGATGGGTGGGTTGAAGGCCCTGATGATCAGTCCTTCAACAGCAAATTGAACCAATTCAGAGAATTGAACCGGTGACCTTCTGATCAGGACAGAGTGGCATGTCTAGTAATGAAACACAGACTGTATTGGACTAACTAATTTTCTAACATTGTTATTATTATTATTATTATAAATGTTGTATAGTCATAGTTTTGATCTGTATGACTGCTGATCCTCTTTTAAAGTATATGTGATTGTAGAAGTGGCCCTAGAAGTGGCCCTTATCTAGAATGCTGTCTGGTCAGTCTAGTCACAATGCCAGTTCCCCAACCTCCAGCCCACGACTGACTCTGTGGTAGGGGTGTGCGATATATATCGTTTTCGATAATATCTTAATTGCCATGTTAACGATGCGCAAGCTGACGTTATCGAGTGCGCTACTGACTGGCAAAACAACAACCTCGACTCCACGCGCTCACTACTGCATGCTTTAGTACAGGCTGCGCATTGAGAGTACACATACTGTGTGCTAGTATAGGCTAGAGCTAGCATAGCTGCCTAAACAGCTCACCCTGAAAATAAGTTTTAACTCCTAGACGAGGATCATCTTCACTCGTGTGGAGCTGGTCTGGATCTGAAAAGACTGACGTTACTCAGAAGACGACAGTTTACAGACTTTGTAAGAAATCAGCCGTTAAAGATCAACACAGCTAACCTGTTTATCATCTCCCAACAAACCACCACACAGAGTATGAGGAGTATGAAGAGAGTATGAGGAGTATGAACAGAGTATGAGGAGTATGAAGAGAGTATGAGGAGTATGAAGAGAGTGAGGAGTATGAAGAGAGTGTGAGGAGTATGAACAGAGTATGAGGAGTATGAACAGAGTATGAGGAGTATGAAGAGAGTATGAGGAGTATGAAGAGAGTATGAGGAGTATGAAGAGAGTATGAGGAGTATGAAGAGAGTATGAGGAGTATGAAGAGAGTCTGAGGAGTATGAAGAGAGTCTGAGGAGTATGAAGAGAGTATGAGGAGTATGAAGAGAGTATGAGGAGTATGAAGAGAGTATGAGGAGTATGAAGAGAGTATGAGGGGTATGAAGAGAGTATGAGGAGTATGAAGAGAGTATGAGGAGTATGAAGAGAGTATGAGGAGTATGAACAGAGTATGAGGGGTATGAAGAGAGTGTGAGGGGTATGAAGAGAGTATGAGGAGTATGAAGAGAATATGAGGAGTATGAAGAGAATATGAGGAGTATGAAAAGAGAGTATGAGGAGTATGAAGAGAGTATGAGGAGTATGAAGAGAATATGAGGAGTATGAAGAGAATATGAGGAGTATGAAGAGAATATGAGGAGTATGAAAAGAGAGTATGAGGAGTATGAAGAGAGTATGAGGAGTATGAAGAGAGTATGAGGAGTATGAAGAGAGTATGAAGAGAGTATGAGGAGTATGAAGAGAGTATGAAGAGAGTATGAAGAGAGTATGAAGAGAGTATGAGGAGTATGAAGAGAGTATGAAGAGAGTATGAAGAGAGTATGAGGAGTATGAAGAGAGTATGAAGAGAGTATGAAGAGAGTATGAGGAGTATGAAGAGAGTATGAGGAGTATGAAGAGAGTCTGAGGAGTATGAAGAGAGTATGAGGAGTATGAAGAGAGTGTGAGGGGTATGAAGAGAGTGTGAGGGGTATGAAGAGAGTGTGAGGAGTATGAACAGAGTATGAGGGGTATGAAGAGAGTGTGAGGGGTATGAAGAGAGTATGAGGAGTATGAAGAGAGTGTGAGGGGTATGAAGAGAGTGTGAGGAGTATGAAGAGAATATGAGGAGTATGAAGAGAATATGAGGAGTATGAAAAGAGAGTATGAGGAGTATGAAGAGAGTATGAGGAGTATGAAGAGAGTATGAGGAGTATGAAGAGAGTATGAAGAGAGTGTGAGGAGTATGAAGAGAGTATGAGGAGTATGAAGAGAGTCTGAGGAGTATGAAGAGAGCGTGAGGGGTATGAAGAGAGTATGAGGAGTATGAACAGAGTATGAGGGGTATGAAGAGAGTATGAGGGGTATGAAGAGAGTATGAGGAGTATGAAGAGAGTGTGAGGGGTATGAAGAGAGTATAAGGAGTATGAACAGAGTCTGAGGAGTATGAAGAGAGTATCAGGAGTATGAAGAGAGTATGAGGAGTATGAACCAGAGTCTGAGGAGTATGAAGAGAGTATGAGGAGTATGAAGAGAGTATGAGGAGTATGAAGAGAGTATGAGGAGTATGAAGAGAGTATGAGGAGTATGAAGAGAGTATGAGGAGTATGAAGAGAGTATGAGGAGTATGAAGAGAGTATGAGGAGTATGAAGAGAGTATGAGGAGTATGAAGAGAGTATGAGGAGTATGAACAGAGTATGAGGAGTATGAACAGAGTATGAGGAGTATGAACAGAGTATGAGGAGTATGAAGAGAGTATGAGGGGTATGAACAGAGTATGAGGAGTATGAACAGAGTATGAGGAGTATGAACAGAGTATGAGGAGTATGAAGAGAGTATGAGGGGTATGAACAGAGTATGAGGAGTATGAAGAGAGTATGAGGAGTATGAAGAGAGTATGAGGAGTATGAAGAGAGTATGAGGAGTATGAAGAGAGTATGAGGAGTATGAAGAGAGTATGAGGAGTATGAACAGAGTATGAGGAGTATGAACAGAGTATGAGGAGTATGAACAGAGTATGAGGAGTATGAACACACACTCAGCTAACTTCAGAAGAGTCATTCACTAAAACAGAGCCTTCACCCGATGACGCTGGGATTGGCTTCAGTCACTGACTAGTGGGATAAAGAGGAAGATAATGGATGGATGGATGGATGGATAATAATATCATTTATGAAGTGCAAGCTAGTAAAATATAAGACTTTTACAAACAAATTTTTAAATAATGCACAGTATCATTTATCATCCTTATCCACTAAATTACAGAAAGTATCGAGATATCAGTTTTGGTCAATATCGCACAGCCCTACTCAGTGGTATCCAGATAAGAGCATCGCGTAGGTCAATAACGAAGGACTGACCATTGACGAAGGACTAGAGGACGGCTAACACAAACTGAAGATCAATAGATGAGCTGCAACTGAATCCATCCTGTGTGTGTGTGTGTGTGTGTTTCAGGTGGTGAAGCTGTGCAGTAAGATGGTGGAGGCGGGGCAGGTGTATGCCGAGTGTAATCAGCTTTTCCTGTCTGCGCTGGCGGAGTTCACACACTACCACAACAAGCAGTCTGTCATAGCGGTGAGTGAGCCTGATCTGAGGTCAGTCCCTCGTTCCTGTTTCAGTCTGGACGCTGCACCCTAGTGGACACCTTCCCGTTACATTACAGCGTGATGGCAGATGCCTACAAGGACGTCTGTGCACGGCACCTGCTCACGTTCACAGCACTGGTGTGCACTGAGGGGGGGCCCTGCCCCCTTTCATCTGAAAATGATTGATTCCCCCTTTTTATAAATGCTTAAGGTGCCACTGTGCCAAACCTGTGTGTAAGGCTGGTCATACGGCAGCATCAGGGTCAGCAGATATAAACAAAATATACATTTAACACGCCTAAATTTAACAATGTGTGTGTGATTGTGAGGTGTGTCGCTCATATTTACCAATAAATAGTCTCAACATAACTATATAATATAATATAATATAATATATTATAATATAATATAATATAATATAATATAATATAATATAAATTATAGATGCAGTGCACTTTAGTCAGTCAAGTTTATTTGTATAGCACTCTTTACAACGATGTTGTCACAAAGCAGCTTTACAGAAGTTTAAATCATGAAAACATGAAATCAATATTTTGATACTGTTATTAAGATGATGCACTTTGACAATCTAGGTTTTTCAATATCCAACCAATCGTAATGTGTTTTAAATTAGCGTGCCGTCAGTCTCAGCCACAGACAGCCAGCTTTATATCTCACGTGTGCTAACCTGGGCACACGGTCAGGATTCTGCCTGCTGTGTTCTGATTGGCTATCCACCCTTTTGTGTATAATAATAATAATAATAATAATAATAATAATAATAATAGTAATAATAATAGCTTGAAAAGTGCTGGTTGTGTAGCTTAAGCAGTGTTCGGGAATGAGAGATGAATAAACGACAGTGGGTTTGAGGATCTGCTCTGAGTGAGTACATGCAGCTGTAGGTTAAACTAAACCATGATGTTTGTGTGGGCTTGAAAATGAATGGGACCCTATAGGAAGAATGACGGATGAACAAATGACAAATAGAGGAGTGCGGGTCGATATGTCTGTGGATTAGTGCTTGGGGACCTGTCCTGAGTGTGAGTCTGAACGTGAAACAATACCATGATGTTTGAGTGTGACCAAAAATGAATGGGACTCTATGGGGCGGAAAAAAAGAGGGATGAAAAAAATGACAAACGGAAGAGTGCGGGTCATACCAACGCTACAGGTATAGTCTGGGAAACGGTGTCTGTCAGTCGAGCAGAAGTGCCTTAGTGTCTTATTTGTTCTCTATAGGAAAAAAAATCCACGAAATTCCGTTCCTATCCAGAATCTGTACATCCGATCAAAAAGCTGGATACAAGCCTGAACGTACCAGACAATCTGGAGGTGGAGCGGAGTTGATATTTTAAGGGTCTGTGTATGTGGTGACTTTGTTTTCCAGTCCGCCTCCTACTGTCCGTCATGCCAGATAGCAAATGTTTTCTTGTCATTCATTTTTTATTGCAGAAACAACAACCACAGTATTACAATTACCATTTGGTCATTCACAACCTTTCCAAACCACCACACCACCTGCAATCCAACCCCTCTTTCCACCCACCAGGGTGACAACAGCAACATCATGGAATTCCTATTTTAAAAGAGCATCATTTAAGTTGGATATCAAGTTAGTCCACATTAATATAGTACTTGGTCGTGCCTCATTGATTCTTGCTGGTGACAGTTCCAGGTAAGAAATGTCCAGGAAGCACCGAATCCAGTGAGTCCTTGAGATATCATGTGGAGGCTTCCACCGCTGTACAACAATCTTTTTAGCTGCCGTCAAGCCTGCCAGCCAGACTTTGCTGTTTTCTCCGTAATGGAAAGATGGGAGTCATCATTCAAGAGATGAACAGCAGGATCCATTGGAAGCTGTGCCTCCAAATATTCCTTCAAGAGTACTAATAACCTACCTCCAAAATTCAAGCATGCATGGGCATTTCCATACCATGTGTATAATAGAACCAATGGTTCCATGTGGGCAGAATGAATAATATGGATCTGGAACCAGCCCCATCTGATGTCTAATTCTTGGCGTTATATATGCTTTATGACCAAAAGTCAAAAGTATATACTGATGATTTGGGTTTTTTGAAGCACCAACAACATTATCCCAAATTGCCTTCCAGTCTAACTCTTGTCCCAGTTGTACCATGTCTTTATCCCAGGCTTCTATTTCTGTTGAGGGTGCGTACTTCTGAGAGTTGAGTTTGTCATAGATATAAGAGACTATTTGTCTTGGAGCCCTCTGTATCCAGTTTAACCAGATAGCAAATGTTAAGTGGCGAAACCACAGCTTCCTATTAGCCAGTTGCTTTTATGAATTTTCAGTTTCATCTGCACCATTTATTGTGGAAGTGAAAATTTAAATAAGAAACTGGCGAATAGGAAGCTGTCTTCATTGTCATAGTGTCCATAGTCATTCCCCGTCGCACGAGATCCCTGTGTAGCCTTGTCTTGCATTGAATCAAAATCCAACCTGTGCCAGAAAATAAAAGCTGTAAGAAAAACAAATGGGAAAAACTGAAACAGTCATGTTTTACAAGCTGCAAAACCAAATGAAGATTTCTGGCTAATAATAATAATAATAATAATGTTGTAATGATGAACCAAATATTGTAATTTGTTCAATAAAAGAAAAGTTTGAATAGGACCCTATGGGGCAAAAAGGAGGGATGGATAAAAAATGACAAATGGAGGTGTGCGGGTCGAACCACCACTACAGTCGTGGTTGGGGGTCTATCCTGAGTCAGTGTATGCTGGACAGTGTCCGTTGGACTTGTAGAAGTTCAGTAAATTGGTGTGCACGTTTCCATCCCATTCATTCTCTATGGGGAAAAGAATCTGTGCATCTGATCGTAAAGCTGTATACAAGCCCTAATCACACAGTCAGACAGGACACTCTGGAGTTGGAACGGTGTTTATATTTTAAATTGCAACAAAAAAGACAAAAAAACAAATAACAATGTAGTTTCACAACCATAATAATATATGTTGATGGTACTTTCATACTTTCATAGACAGCCTAACCATCTAAACAACAATGGTGACCTATTGAGAAACCGTTACGGTCCTCAATAGATCACACCCTGCGCAGACGTCCTCTGCAGACCTCCAGACCTGCTCCAGTGTTGGTGCTGAAGAGCTTCAGCTGTGAGAACCCACTAAATGTCTCCTGTAATCTGTGTTTATGTTTAGAATTGCCTGCGTCAGTTTAACCAGGGCCTGCAGGAGATGATCCAGTTCCACACCGTGAGTAACTCACTTCAATTACGTTCAGATTTCGTTTGTGTGCTAAAGTTTTGGCACCCCCAGTTTCAGGTTGTTGTTGATGTTGTTGGGTTGGATTCCCGGTTCGGATGGTTCTGTCTTGAGTGGGTTTCTCTGGGTACTCTGGTTTCCTCCCACAGTCCAAACACATGCATGTTAGGTTGATCACTCACTCTAAACTGTCCTTGAGTGTGTGACCAGTCCATAGTGTATGCCATCTTCACTCGATGACACTGGGAATGGCTCCAGCCCCCCCGTGACCCCGACTAGTGGGATAAAGTGGAAGATAATGAGTGGATGGATGAAATATGAATACAATAGAGCCGGTTCAGACTGTTGTATACGTTACAAATAAGGGAATGTGTTGAATATGTAGATGTGAGCAGAATGTTTTATGTGTTTTGATGATGTTTCTGTTCAGATGCTGCTGGATCAGAGCCAGAGAGCCATCACCCAACAGCTCACCCACCTGCTCTCACAGTACGTCCATCACACACACGCTAACGCCGTCTGAAATCACCTACTAAGTCAGTAGGTACTAGATTGGACCCGGTATGTACTGCTCAAGCAGTAGAGCTGTTTCAGCATGTGGGTGTTTAGTATCCACGCAATCTCAAACACAACTACGTCCGCCATCTGACCAACATCCTGTGACGCAAGACGTCAGGCCACCACTGTAAACGTCCCGCTACTCGTTTTAAAGCCCCGTTTACTGACAGGTTTAGATCTCGTTTGTGACACTGAGTCTGTACTCAGACGGTGTCTAGCTGTAATTGAATCAGGACTTTTTTTGTAGGCAATACGTGATTTCAGATGCAAACACTGTCTTTCTGAATATCTGTTACGTAAGTGTGTGTAACGTGTGTATGTGTGTGTGTGTGTGTGTGTGTGTGTGTGTGTGTGTGTGTGTGTGTGTTCTGCAGGTTTCTGCCGCAGATCCGCGAGGCGCAGCGCGAGTTTGTGAGGATAGGGGGCGACGTGGAGTTAGCCGCAGTGAAAAACGCCCAGATTTCTCCAAACAAGCCTGCAGAGGCTGAAAGAGCCAGTCACCTACTGCTCGCCACCCGCAAGTGCTTCCAACACTTCGCCCTCGACTACTGCCTACAGGTACACAACACACAACAACCACACAACACACAACTACACACTACCGCCACACAACACACAACTACACAACATGACTAACTCCCCCACACTGCCTACAGGTGCACAACTACACTACTACACACTACAACCACACAACACACAACATACCTTACCCAACACTGCCTACAGGTACACAACACACCACTACACACTACAACCACACAACTGCACAACATACCTTACCCAACACTGCCTACAGGTACACAACACACCACTACACACTACAACCACACAACTGCACAACATACCTTACCCAGGACTGCCTACAGGTACACAACACACAACAACCACACAACACACAACTACACACTACAACCACACAACTACACACTACCGCCACACAACACACAACACACAACAACCACACAACACACAACTACACAACACACAACTGCACAACACACAACTACACACTACAACCACACAACACACAACTACACACTACCGCCACACAACACACAACTACACACTACAACCACACAACACACTACAACTACACAACTACACACTACCGCCACACAACACACAACTACACACTACAACCACACAACACACTACAACCACACAACACACAACTACACACTACCGCCACACAACTACACACTACAACCACACAACACACTACAACCACACAACACACAACTACACACTACCGCCACACAACACACAACTACACACTACAACCACACAACACACTACAACCACACAACACACAACTACACACTACCGCCACACAACACACAACTACACAACATGACTAACTCCCCCACACTGCCTACAGGTGCACAACTACACTACTACACACTACAACCACACAACACACAACATACCTTACCCAACACTACCTACAGGTACACAACACACCACTACACACTACAACCACACAACTGCACAACATACCTTACCCAACACTGCCTACAGGTACACAACACACAACAACCACTCAACACACAACTACACACTACAACCACATAACACACAACTACAACCACTCAACACACAACTACACACTACAACTACACAACACACAACTACACACTACAACCACACAACACACCACTACACACTACAACCACACAACTGCACAACATACCTTACCCAACACTGCCTACAGGTACACAACACACAACAACCACACAACACAGAACTACACACTACAACTACACAACACACAACTACACACTACAACTACACAACACACAACTACACACTACAACTGCACAACATGCCGATACACACTAGTAATGAGATGTAACCCTGTAATCTTTCATTAGCCCTCATCTCTGAGGCCTAGTTCTCATTACAGCCTCAGCACTGCTGCCTACAGGTGAATATTACACCCCACCTGTTATCACTGTCAACAGTGTCGGCGCAGGCCGCTCTATAAAGCCTGTGACGGTTCTGAATCAGCTGTTTCCATCAGTAGTTCAGTTCTTCATCTTCTACTAATGAAGCCCTTATCTAAACGTACTTAACCTGTGTACTGGAAGTAGACGCCCACCTAATCATAAACACTACTAAGAATAAGGCCTCCTATGACTGCAGGTACACCAACATCAAAAACAGGAAAAACAGCCGAGGCTGAGAACGATAACGAGTGTTTGTTGTTGGCTTCGTCAGAGAGACTAGCTCTATCCCAGACTGGAATATCTCTAGCCCAGTCCTGGACAAGCTCTCACCTGTACCATCCCTATCCTGACTATCAAGACTAGTCCTGGCCCAAACTAATCCTACCCTTAGCCCTAATCTTGGCGCAAGGTGTTTGTGATAGAGGAACCGTGCTGGGGCCGCCTTCTGCTCATTGGCTGTGTGTGTTTGCTGTGAGTGAGAGTAAATCCCGGATGTGTTAGTCCTGGACTCACCTCGGCGTGTTTACCTTTACCTCTGCCGAGTGTTTACTCTGGAGTACCTCTGACCGCCTGGAACTTGAACCTGCTCTGTGTTTGTTGCTTCAGTTTTGAAAGACTGGATTTCCTGTGACAGTGTAAACGTTTCAGTGGAGGAGGCTTACAGGAATTTACTGCTGGCTGCTTTGCTTGCAGGCCAGGGGGCGACAGTGGCAAGAAACCCCCCCCTCAGAGAGGGAAGAAACCTTGAGTGGAACCCATGGTTCTTTGCTCCACACCAAGCATGATAGCAACTATTAACTTGACAACTATATACATCACTGAACATAGAGGAAAAGAAGAGTCCCATCTGAGTAGCAGTGAGCAGTGAGCTCAGAAGCAGGAGAAGAAAACACCTGTGATAAAGGAACTAGCAGGATCTTCAGGAGGACCAGCATCATGCAGGTGAAGCTTTCCACAAAGCACTGGACAGTAGGAGCTCCATGGTGGGTAGACTGGTCCAGAATGCAGGCAAACAGGGGCACCTGGTCAAGACAGATGAAGCAACAGCGTGGGCAGGATGGGCAGTCGTTCTGTATCAGACCACACAGGAGGGCAGATGTTCTGTATCAGACTGCACAGGAGGGCAGATGTTCTGTACCAGACTGCACAGGAGGGCAGATGTTCTGTACCAGACTGCACAGGAGGGCAGATGTTCTGTATCAGACCACACAGGAGGGCAGATGTTCTGTACCAGACTGCACAGGAGGGCAGATGTTCTGTACCAAACTGCACAGGATGAGCAGATGTTCTGTATCAGACTGCACAGGAGGGCAGATGTTCTGTACCAGACTGCACAGGAGACAGATGTTCTGTACCAAACTGCACAGGAGGGCGGATGTTCTGTATCAGACTGCACCGGATGGGCAGATGTTCTGTATCAGACTGCACCGGATGGGCAGATGTTCTGTATCAAACTGCACATGATGGGCAGATGTTCTATATCAGACTGCACCGGATGGGCAGATGTTCTGTATCAAACTGCACATGATGGGCAGATGTTCTATATCAGACTGCACCGGATGGGCAGATGTTCTGTATCAAACTGCACCGGATGGGCAGATGTTCTGTATCAAACTGCACATGATGGGCAGATGTTCTGTATCAGACTGTACAGGATGGGCAGATGTTCAGCATTAGACCCCATAGGGCATCGGACTATCGTGTTTGCCTTACAATATACAATATTCAAGTGTATGGCAGTAAATACACTGAGTGAGAAATTTTAGTTTGGATGTTTGGGAGGAAAACAGAACTTGGGAAGATACTTAACTTATTTTTCTTTCTTTTTCAGCTGAACAATTTCAAGGTTCAGCAGAAGCTGGATATCCTGAACTCAGTGAGTGTCCTGCGCTCAGACAGGTGAAAAAAAGAGTTGCTGTTTTTATGTCTTGCCCCTTTTATCTGAGAATCGTTTTTTCTTTGTTTGTTTGTTTTTAGGTATTCTCTTACTTCCACGCACAGTACACTTTCTTCCATCAGGGATTCGACCTGCTGAGGGACCTCGAACCCACCATGAAGACGATGGCATCTGAGGTATAACTCTAATCCTAATGTAACCCTGACTGTGGTCTCAGAGACGCAGTGTGTGACCAGATGTTGATTGTATGTTGCCACTTAAGGCAAGTCCAGTCTTGATCATTGTGCTAAATAGAGATGGTCATTGTTTTGCCACTTATATGACGCTTGTTTGGAGTTTGTATCCACCGCTGTGGTTTGTTCTCAGTATGAGTTTGAGTTGTTGGAATGTGTCTCAGTGTGTCGCCTTGTGGTAGACCTGGAATTAAAGTTGATGTTGCTCCACCAAGCTGCTTCTTTTGTTCAGCCGTGGTTTCTTTGGAAGGTTTAAACACAAACTGACATGAACCTAACGCTTCCTCTACAGCTGGCCCAGCTGTCCACTGAGTGCACGGCTAAAAGGAAAGACCTGGAAAACCAGCACCTGCTCGTCCAGCAGAGGGTGAGTACTGGAGCAGTGCCAGACTGTAACATAACATATAATCTCACAGCGTCAGCTAGAGCTTACCATGAGGAGTTCTAGTCTACAGTATTAGTGCAGGTGTGGGTTACAGTGATAATAAGGTTAGGGGTTATAAGGGTCAACATGCTTACATACAAGTTACAGTGAGTTAATTATGAGTTATGTAAAATGTGCTGTTTGTTGTGTTTGTAGTATTAGTATATAGTAGAGCTGTGTGTTGGTAAGAACCTGGCGATACAATACGTATCGTGATACGGTGGTCACGATTCAATATATCACGATATATTGCGATACTGCAAGCAAAGTGATATACTGTGATTTTTCAAATCCTACTATTAAAACACACCACTATATAAACAGGTCAGAGGTTTAAACACAACACACAGTGATTCACTGTCTGTCAGGAATCTGTGTATCAATACTGTGTTTTTGAGAATCGATACAGTATCACTAAACATAATATCCCGATATTCGATATTTTCGACATTTTCTTACACCCCTAGTATATAGTATTTGAAATGTATTTCTTGTTTAACAGTATTTTTTACAGTATTATTTTTGTTTATTATTTTGCAGTGTTTGGTGTTTATGTGTTGTTTTTACAGTGTTTGAATCTTTGTTGTTTTTAAAGTAGTTGTTGTTTGTTGTTTTTGAAGTAATTGTTATTCTTCAGTGTATAGATTTTTGGTGTTTTGTAGTAGTTGGTGTTTGTTTAATGTTTCTGCTGTGTCTGTTATTTCTTGTTTTTGCAGAATTTGTTGTTTGTTTATTGTTTCCGCCGTGTTTGGTTTCTGTACAGTAGTTCAGTATTTGTTGTTTTGCAGTAGTGGGTGTGCGTTTGTTGTTTTCACAAGATTGTGTTTTATGTTATTTTTCATTAGTTGTTGTTATTGTTGTTTCTGCTGTATCAGATGTGTGTTGTTTTTGCAGGAATTGCTGTTTGTTTATTTCTGTTACAGTAATTGGTATTTGTTGTTTGGGCAGGATGCCTGTGGTGAGCCTGTGGTTGTGCTGAGTCCATCCAATGAAGGCGTCATCCAGGGCTACCTCTTCAAACGCTCACGCAGGAAGAATAAGACATGGAAGAGGTAAGAGAGAGAGGGAGAGATTCCACTTTCCTTTTCTCTGTTAGCCTCCGTTAATCATTCTTTTCTTCTGATTCAGGTGCTGGTTTTCCACCAATAATAATCAGCTGCTGTATTCAAAGACACACAAGGTAAACACACTGATAACAATGACTGTCACATGGCTGTAAGTGTATTTTAGATCAATTTCAGAGATAAAGCAGAGTGGAGGATTGAGCCGGTCTATAGAGTAAAGCATATACAGGTCTATGGAGTGGAGTATGAGCGGGTCTATAGAGTAAACATATACAGGTCTATGGAGTGGAAGTTTGAGTGGGTCTATAGAGTAAAGCATATACAGGTCTATGGAGTGGAGTATGAGCGGGTCTATAGAGTAAAGCATATACAGGTCTATGGAGTGGAGGATTGAGTGGGTCTATAGAGTAAAGCATATACAGGTCTATGGAGTGAAGAATTGAGCAGGTCTATAAAGTAAAACATACGCAGGTCTATGGAGTGGAGGCTTGAGTGGGTCTATAGAGTAAAGCATATACAGGTCTATGGAGTGGAGGATTGAGCATGTCTATAGAGTAAAGCAAATACAGGTCTATGGAGTGGAGTATGAGCGGGTCTATGGAGTAAAGCATATACAGATATATGGAGTGGACGATTAAACATGTCTATATAGTTAAGCATGTACAGGTCTATGGAGAGAATGATTGAGCAAGTCTACAAAGTAAAGAATATATACAGATATATGGAGTGGAGAATTGAGCAGGTCTATAGATTAAAGCATATACAGGTCTATGGAGTGGAGGATGGAGCAGGTCTATAGAGTAAACATATACAGGTCTATGGAGTTGGGGTTTGAATGGGTCTATAGAGTAAAGCATATACAGATCTATGGAGTGGAGGATGGAGCAGGTCTATATAGTAAACGTATACAGGTCTATGGAGTGGAGGTTTGAATGGGTCTATAGAGTAAAGCATATACAGGTCTATGGAGTAAAGAATTGAGCAGGTCTATAAAGTAAAACACATACAGGTCTATGGAGTGGAGGTTTGAGTGGGTCTATAGAGTAAAGCATATACAGGTCTATGGAGTGGAGGATGGAGCAGATCTATAGAGAAAAGTATACACAGGTCGATGAAATGGACGATTGAACATGTCTATATAGTTAAGCACGTACAGGTGAATGGAGAGAACGATTGAGCAAGTCTACAAAGTAAATAATATATACAGATATATGGAGTGGAGAATTGAGCAGGTCTATAGATTAAAGCATATACAGGTCTATGGAGTGGAGGATCAAGCAGGTCTATAGAGTAAACATATACAGGTCTATGGAGTGGAGGTTTGAGTGGGTCTATAGAGTAAAGCATATACAGGTCTATGGAGTGGAGGAGGGAGCAGGTCTATAGAGTAAAGCATATACAGATATATGGAGTGGACGATTGAACATGTCTATATAGTTAAGCATGTACAGGTCTATGGAGAGAATGATTGAGCAAGTCTACAAAGTAAAGAATATATACAGATATATGGAGTGGAGAATTGAGCAGGTCTATAGATTAAAGCATATACAGGTCTATGGAGTGGAGGATGGAGCAGGTCTATAGAGTAAACATATACAGGTCTATGGAGTGGAGGTTTGAATGGGTCTATAGAGTAAAGCATATACAGGTCTATGGAGTGGAGGATGGAGCAGGTCTATAGAGTAAACATATACAGGTCTATGGAGTGGAGGTTTGAATGGGTCTATAGAGTAAAGCATATACAGGTCTATGGAGTGGAGGATGGAGCAGGTCTATAGAGTAAACATATACAGGTCTATGGAGTGGAGGTTTGAATGGGTTTATAGAGTAAAGCATATACAGGTCTTTGGAGTGGATGATGAGCAGGTCTATAGAGTAAAGCATAAACAGGTCTTTGGAGTGGATGATGAGCAGGTCTATAGAGTAAAGCATAAACAGGTCTTTGGAGTGGATGATGAGCAGGTCTATAGAGTAAAGCATAAACAGGTCTTTGGAGTGGATGATGAGCAGGTCTATAGAGTAAAGCATATACAGGTCTATGGAGTGGAGGATGGAGCAGGTCTATAGAGAAAAGTATACACAGGTCTATGAAATGGACGATTGAACATGTCTATATAGTTAAGCATGTACAGGTCAATGGAGAGAACGATTGAGCAAGTCTACAAAGTAAATAATATGTACAGATATATGGAGTGGAGAATTGAGCAGGTCTATAGATTAAAGCATATACAGGTCTATGGAGTGGAGGATCAAGCAGGTCTATAGAGTAAACATATACAGGTCTATGGAGTGGAGGTTTGAGTGGGTCTATAGAGTAAAGCATATACAGGTCTATGGAGTGGAGGAGGGAGCAGGTCTATAGAGTAAAGCATATACAGATATATGGAGTGGACGATTGAACATGTCTATATAGTTAAGCATGTACAGGTCTATGGAGAGAATGATTGAGCAAGTCTACAAAGTAAAGAATATATACAGATATATGGAGTGGAGAATTGAGCAGGTCTATAGATTAAAGCATATACAGGTCTATGGAGTGGAGGATGGAGCAGGTCTATAGAGTAAACATATACAGGTCTATGGAGTGGAGGTTTGAATGGGTCTATAGAGTAAAGCATATACAGGTCTATGGAGTGGAGGATGGAGCAGGTCTATAGAGTAAACATATACAGGTCTATGGAGTGGAGGTTTGAATGGGTCTATAGAGTAAAGCATATACAGGTCTATGGAGTGGAGGATGGAGCAGGTCTATAGAGTAAACATATACAGGTCTATGGAGTGGAGGTTTGAATGGGTTTATAGAGTAAAGCATATACAGGTCTTTGGAGTGGATGATGAGCAGGTCTATAGAGTAAAGCATAAACAGGTCTTTGGAGTGGATGATGAGCAGGTCTATAGAGTAAAGCATAAACAGGTCTTTGGAGTGGATGATGAGCAGGTCTATAGAGTAAAGCATAAACAGGTCTTTGGAGTGGATGATGAGCAGGTCTATAGAGTAAAGCATATACAGGTCTATGGAGTGGAGGATGGAGCAGGTCTATAGAGAAAAGTATACACAGGTCTATGAAATGGACGATTGAACATGTCTATATAGTTAAGCATGTACAGGTCAATGGAGAGAACGATTGAGCAAGTCTACAAAGTAAATAATATGTACAGATATATGGAGTGGAGAATTGAGCAGGTCTATAGATTAAAGCGTAAACAGATATATAGAGTGGAGGTAATACAGGTGTATAGAGGAGGTCTGTGGACAGGATTATAAAGCAGCTCTATAGAGTAGAGTATTATATATACATATACGTGTGAGGTTTTGCTTTGTCAAAGAAATGTGTGGTACATACATATTGTTTGTGTTGATGTTTATGTGCAGGAGCAGCCGGTGGTGTTGTTTGATGATTTGCGGCTGTGTGCAGTAAAATCTCTGGATTCGATTGATCGACGCTTTTGTTTCGAGCTCCTGAGCGTACAGAAGTAAGTCGCATGTGCACTGTAGTAATGAGCACCAACACAATGCTGATATTATCTGAATTAGTGTTAATGTAATGTGTGTGTAGGTGTTGTGTGTTGCAGGCGGACTCAGAGGAGTTAAAGATGGCCTGGATTAACGCAGTGCAGAGCTGTATCGATATTGCTTATCGAGAGAAGGTGGAGTCTGAACGCACTCAGGTACTGACACCACACACACGGCAATAGGAGTCTGAACACACTTATATATTTAACTTTAATTTTGTTTTCATAAAACAATATGGTATATATATGGTTTGAGTCGCTGTTTGGGTAGATGTTAGAGTGTTCTGATCGTTTGCTGCCGTGTGTATCTGTGCTCAGGCGAAACCCTCGCCCCCTGTCTCAGTTCCCGACCCCCCATCCCTGCCCCCTGCTCTGGCTGTGGCTCTCCGTGGCCACGGTAACAACCGCTGCTGTGACTGCGGGGAGGCGGAGCCTCGCTGGGCGAGCGTGAACATCGGCATTACTGTCTGCATCGAGTGCTCCGGGATACACAGGTCAGTATTAATCCATACGTTTATCTGCTGTGCTTCAGAATAGAGACTCATGATTATCACAGTATGTTTTGTATCTGTAAGTATTTATTGTATATATATCTCGATCGTAAATATATATATACTGTGTGTATGTTTTAGGAGTCTGGGTGTGCACCTGTCTAAGGTGCGGTCTCTCACTCTGGATTCATGGGACCCAGAACAGCTGAAGGTAACCGAGCCACCACCTCTCACACATACTGATATTGTTTACATATGTAACTTATGTAATCATATGATCATACATTAGCTACATCTAACCACTTCATTAGAATCACCTCCTTGTATCTACATACACTGTCTATTATATCAGCTCCACTGACCATATAGGAGCTACACTTACAGACTGTAGTTTATCTGATTCTCTGTATACTTTATTACTTTGTTCTTCAATAATCAGGACCCCCACAGGACATACAAAGAGATCATGAAGTGGGGTTTCTTTGATTTCCTAAAATAATCTATGTTTTCTACTCTGTGTAGCTGCTGTGCGTTCTGGGTAATGATGTCATTAACGGCATTTACGAATGTAGTCCATGTGACGGCCTGGAAAAGCCCGATCCTCAGAGCGCTCGGTAAGAACATCAACCCTAAAGAGCCAAGAACCAAAACTCACAGTGAAGGTCTCTGTCTCAGTGGGATTTGGGCCATACTTACTTAGCTTTAAGCTCTGTTTGGTCTAACCCTGGATTCAGAACACTGGATCACTTTATACGCCTGACCTGCTTCAAGATGAAGGAATTTAACCATTTTTTCCGAATCGTAAACAAAGTCAGTCAGAGTGGTTTGGTGTGAAATGCTCTGTTCTTGAGAAACTTTGAGTCAGAGCTGTTCACAGTGGTGGTGAATGGAACCAGACGTCCACCTGTAAAAACTTAGCCTAACATAAAGGTATAATATGAAATGGTTGTGAATACAAGGTCTGATGTCTGAGACATTTGATTTATAATAGCTTTATCTTAAAATGTATTTAACCCATTTATAATGGAGGGATACATGCAGGGTCCCCAGAGGTATGGTCCTCTATGGAAACCTGTTGTTTTAGATTTTTCCACTATTTTCCCATCAACATTCCAATAACAAGCATGTGTATGTTCACTGGTGGGTTTGATGGTAAATCAAATAAATAAAAAGACTATATTTGTGTTGGTGACTCCTGGTTCCCATCACCACCACTGTAAAGAATTCAGAGTCTCTACAATCAATTGTCTTACACCAAACCAACTCCGAACGACTCTGTTATGTAGTTATGCAGGTAATTCTTTGAGTGGGTTATTAAGTGTTAAGGTGATACGGCTATTGCAACAATCCTGTGGTTATGGTTTTTTTTTGCATGCTGCTGCAAGTCATCATCTATTATAGGGTTGCTTAGGGCACATGAACCAATTATGTACTTATAGAACCAAATCATATGCAAAAACATTCCTTTTCATAGTATATAAA